>JANTPZ010093402.1:0-13026 GCA_025593235.1 Vachellia pachyceras | reverse complement strand
GAGAGAGAGAGAGAGAGAGTAGATTTATATTATTTAATGTAGATTATCCTTCAGTCTTGCTTTTGCCTTGCCGTTCCTTCCACATGGGCAGAGTGGATTTTAACCCGCGGTACATTGAACAGCACGTGTGATCATTCACATAGCTTTAAACCCAACCCCACGAGGACCAAGTAAACTCTCTTGTTACTGTATGTATGTTCAGTATCTATCCAAGGCAATAATTGTTTCATAACTTTGTTTAGAGTGATTTTCATGTAAATTGAGATAAAACTCCTCTCACATACTTACTTCAAATTGATTGTGTGAAACCATTCTCTAGGAAATTTTTCAAATGGGTACTACATTGTTGTTCTTTGTTATTATAAATTATACATATATGTAGTACACACAATAATGGGAATATCTCATCAGTGTTCTCCCCAATCCCAGGCTTAGAGAGGACTCCACCCTGCTAGATGTCAAAGTCCCACATCGGAGAGATTTGGGAGGGTGCTGAGCTATATAAGCGAGCGCTGCACGTCCTCATGAGACGTTTTTTGGGGGAGAGAATAATGGCCTCGTGACAAGTGGTATCAGAGCCAGCCCCAAGCCTTCGGTCTCTGGTGGACCCTCCGGAAGTCGGCGAGTTGCCAGTGGGCCCCGCGGTGAGGTCGCTCGCGGATTGGTTGGGGGAGAATGTCAAAGTCCCACATCGGAGAGGCTCGGGAGGGTGCTGGACTATATAAGCGGGTGCGCTGCACCCCCATGAGACGTCTTTTGGGGAGAGAGTAATGGCCCCGTGACATATAGCAGTAATAGTGTCAGCTCCCTTTTTAAATATAACAATATTTGTGTTTAACTTCGTCAATTTTACTTTAATAATTAGCTGACTTTTATGTAAACGTGATCTTACTGTGATGTGATGGCAGTGGTAAAACTCAACACTTCCACTATAATTCATCACGAGGGCTAACCAAACTCTTTTCGTTTTTTCTTGGGTCATACTGAGGCTCAAAGTTTAACAAAAGGTCAAAAACCATGAATCCTAACGTTCCTTTTATTTTAGATTTTGAATGCATGCAACTTATTGGCTTTACTACCGATTCTTTATTTCTTGTTGGGCACTAATTATCAATTTAACCCTCTCCCATAAAGTTACCCATCTCTCTCTCTCTCTCTCTCTCTCGCCAGTTTGAAATACAGAACCCACCTCCCCCACATGAGGGTTTTACTGTCAGTTACGTGGCCTATGCCATGTCTCTCTTTGTGACGTGTATTCTTTCTTGGTCGGCCATTTTGTGCTTCGAGTCATATGAAGAAAGTGGGTTTCAAAAAGCCAGGCCCAACTCAGACTGATTGTCTGAGTTGGGCCTGGCCTTTTGAAACCCCATTTTTTTTTTGAAAAAAGGACCCGATCAGCAGTCTTTGAAGTTGGACCAAGTAGGGGCCATAACAGAAAAGTCCTTTGCGCGACATCCGATGAAAAAAGAGCATAACCCGAAAGGCCCGAAGAAATCGCTCCACACAGTTGGGCTCAGCATCAAGAATTAGAATACAACATGGCCCAAGGACTAAACTTGAAAGCCCGATCAATGGCCCATCTTTATATCCTAACCTACATCATTTTTTAATCAACAATCCGTATATTAACTCCACGTTAGACCCATGGTCCGTGAGTTCAATTGGTAAAGAGATTGGGTTAATATTCTCACCTAAAGGGAGATGATTCAATCATGATGAGTGTCACTTTGTTGTGGCTTCAGTCGCGGCGTTTGGGGAGGCATCACCACAGCTTAGTGAAGTTGGGTTGACCTAATTGTGTGTCCAGAACTAAAGGGCTTACTTGACATGCTCTAGTGCCCACAGGGACAGACCCCAATGAATCATGAGTTAGATGCCTTATCTTTGAATCGTAGGTGAACCCAACCCCTTTCTTAAAATTTATGTATAAAAAAACTCGAAGTTAGCTGCCCACTTTGGGATTGCAATTTCAAATAAAACATGACCTACTTGTTTTTGTGCTTATAAAAAAATATCAGCACAAAAAAAAAAGAATTATTTGTGACTTCTAAGTTGCATAATTTGATATTGATTAATACTACTGCCGTGTTAATTATGCGATGGAGAGGCATAATTAAATTGGATTATTGAATTCCCACCGAAAAAATTATGGGGTTCCCTCGTTCACGGGAAACGAGGTGGGACGAGACAGGGGGTCATATTTAACGTAAAAAAACTGTCGTTGCTTTCATGTTTTTCAAAACGCGCCCTCACCTGGCTTGCCTCGAAGACTGACTTCTTTCATTCTCACCCTCTCTTTCAAGTCTTCTCTTCAACATCGCCTCTCGTTCTCTGCTCCTCCGATTAGTCCATGGCACCCTCCATGAAGATCCTTTTTGGCCTCCTCACCTTTGTCACTGTCGGAATGATTATAGGTGCTGCAAATTTTCTTAGCTCTGCCTTTTACCTTCTTGCTCTGTATTCCCGATTTTTATGCTTGTTTCTTTTTTGGGGTCCAACTCTTTTTTGTGATCCACCCCCTGAACATCGCTTGGTACAACACCAACAAGGAATGGGACAGATTCCCCTTTTGTGTAACATTGCAATCTTAGCCCCATCCTGTGACATCTCAATACGCACAGTGCTTCCTCCGACCACACGGGATCGCTTTCACCTCAAATGGCTCTTTTATGATAGAGGAACTGATACAAAGAAATAAAATTGATATGAAAGAGTTCCACGAGAAATATTGCTTTTGAGGAGATTGAGCTAAACAGTTATAAACTTATAATAAGCCATGTTAGTTACAATTTTGCTAAATCAGAAAGATGCATGTCGGTACCCTCTAAGGATTGATGAATAGAGTCTTAAGAAAGACTGAATCATGAGTGGACTTCTTTTTCTATGATTACAGGTGCTCTCTCTCAATTGGCATTCATCCGAAAGTTGGAGGACTCATATGGTATATATATTCGCACTTAGTTTGTGCCATATTATGGCTTAAGAATTTTAAAGATGATGAAATCTGTTTTTGTCCCTTTTTGTTTTCTATTATTGTTCGACATTTCTACAGTTAATGCTACTGACATTTTGTGTCAAACCTGTTCTGTTTAAGTGGACATCTTCAGGGTATCTGTTTTGTTAGTAGTTTCTTGGTTGGTGCTTATTTTATTTGATTTTGTTTAAGAATTCTGTCTTTAAATGTTTTTGGGTTAGATAATGTTTGGGAGCTTTTGTTTGGCATTCATCTTGGGGTTACTTCTAGGGCTAGCCTTTTTTTGCCATCCAGTTTTCATGGTTGTTCTTATCTGTAGGTTACAAAATTTTTTAAGGTAGAAGTATAGCTTTTTGTTATTACATTGTTAATTAATATTCTATCATAAAAAATTGTTAACTAGATGTAATAATCTTGTTGTGGCAATAACTAATCAGGCCTAGAACTAGAATCTGATATATTTAATTTGTTTTTTTCCCTATTTTTTGCTTGACTGGTTCATTGTAGGCACTGAATCTCTGGCATATAGAAGATTGAGTGCATTTCAGGGCGATGGTTACCTTAAGTTGCCCAGAGGTCGGTATCATTTTTTAAGTTTTATTTGGAATATATGCTTAACTGTTTTATTAGAGTTTACCAAGTAGTTTCCTTTTTACTTCATTCCTAATATATTGCAATTGAATATTGGTCCAGTGAGTCACATGGTTTTTACCATGTGATGCTGTTTTCTTAGATGTCATTAGCTCATGATTAATGGTCTTTCTATAAATCTCTTTTTCAATCACTTCTTCTTATTATCAGGTCTTCCCTTTTGGAATGATGACCAGGAAGCAGAAATCTTGCGTCTGGGATATGTGAGTCAATCCCCCTTCTGTCTGTTGCATGTATTGCTGCTGCTGTTTAGTCGCTTGCTTCAAATAAAGTATTTAGGGAAATATATTAGGTGATTGTAGGTATAGTGAGCTAAAGTTTTGGAACTAAATCAGGAAAGCAAAATACCGTATATAGATGGTTTGTCTGACTTTAATTGAATACTTGCACTTGAACAAGAAATATGATATCCTTTTTCGTTAAACCTTGCTATTTAGCTGTATTACGCATGCTTCCTTTCTGACTAATCGAATGTACCAACATTAACCCAACTGTTTTTCTCTGCATCCACTCTTGCTCATAGTGTCTGTTTTTGGGTCTGCTTTATTTTGAGTCAACTCCTTTCACATGATTGGGAGAATAGAGATAGTTTGCATGCTCAAAACTTGTTGATTACTCCACTATTCTCTTGTACTATGTGATTTTTGATATAGGTGAAACCTGAAATGCTTAGCTGGTCACCACGGATTATTTTACTGCATAACTTTCTGAGCATGGAGGTATGCTTTACTCCTGACTGCTGAACTTCTCTCTATTCACGTGTTGGTAATGGTTGTTGCGCTCATTTATAATGTAGAGATTCAACATTATGGACCCAGCTTTAATAATTCAAATATCTTCTCTATCGCAAGCATTGATTTCACTTAAACCACTTATCACATGCTACTTTCCACCTAAGTAATTATAACATTATTTAATTGGTGCATATTATTGCTGCACTGTAGCACTAGACAGACCCATCAATACAAAATTGAGAATCTCATTGTTTGCATCTTGTTAGTTAATTATGTGTTGAAGCGGTAAGAGACTTTGGGAACTTTAGCTATCTAGACTTGAAAGTTGCATCTTGTTGGTGCAACTGGAATCCCTCCCTTGGTAGCTTGTGTACCAAGTATTTCATTTTGTGGAAAGATAGATTTAATCGGCATGGCTTAGGGGCTGGACCAAAATGATTATAATTATGACCGACTTGTGTCTGCCATATTATTCCTATTGCACTGCACATAGGTGAGTAATGATAGCATAGGTATTTAATAAACTTTGCATAAAAAGTAGTCTTGCTTTTGTGATTACAGTCTCGTTTATTTTCCATTCACCCCAACTGAAGATGGCCTCGTTGATTTGTTTGATAGCTCCAAATCCCAAGTAAGATCTTCACCTGGGAAACAATTAAATCCTGATATGGATTTAAAAGTTATAATTTGTTCCTGATCTTGGAAGCAATCACATAGTACTTCTCAAAAATTCGGGCTCTCAATAAAGTTATTGTACTTGTTTGGCAACGCTTAACTTATACCCAAAAGCACGTTCAACAGTGTTTTTCTGCAAAACGAGATAATCTCCTTCACATATTTGCCTCGGCTTATGTAAAAGTACTTCTCCACCGCGTTCCCAAACGGGCCTATTGAGTTGTACAACCTGCAAATGTTAATTAAAATTACATTGCATTTACAGGAATGTGATTATCTTAGGGCTTTAGCAGTCCCTCGCCTTCATGTTTCAACAGTGGTGGATGCAAAAACGGGGAAGGTATATTTGACATTTTTTTTTTGCCATTGTGCTTATCTTTTCATCATCTGCATTGTTTGACCCTTGCCACCCATAAACGTTTGGTGTTATTTTTTTTTTTCAGTTTATTCAATAGACATTTGGTGGAGGCTGAATTTACCTTTTCTATTTCTGTTGTGAAAAAGAAGAATAATCAGAAACATATTAATGTGTAGTCCTTTTCTCATTGTATATTGGGAACGCCGTGTCTCATGCATACATACAAGAGTCTTTTGTAGTTTCCTATTCCTGCAAAAAGCAAACACTCACTTTGATAAGATGCATCTCTTCCCTGCAAAAGTAAATCAAACAATGAATAGAATACTGATCCTAATGTAGCTTTGTATCAAAGGAATTGTGGCATTTAGTTTTTAATATCCTTTCGAAATATATGTTTGTCATTTGAAGTAATTGAGTGCCTTCATTAAAAATCCTGATATATTTACCGCTTCTACAGGGAATCATGAGTGATGTCAGGACAAGCTCTGGTATGTTTCTGAGTGCTGAAGAGAGAAAATTTCCCATGATACAAGTAAGCTTCTTTACCTAAAATTATTCTTCAATTGTGTCACGGAAGACGTTTTATAATTTCTATGTTTATTGTAAATCCTCCTGGACATAGATTATTTCCGGTGCTTGAAACTAAAATATTTGAAGAACAAAGAATCTTTATGAAAACGATGGAACTCGTATGAGAAATGTGCCTTGTGAATGTTTAACAATGTCTAATGTGCCATCACGAACTTAACTCTGTATAAGAGTATAGATAATGAAATTTAGGGTAAAAGGTTTTGCCAATTTGAAGCCATCAAAAGGCTGTTTTTTTGTGAGAATAAGATATCAAGGTTTGTTGGGTTTTATTGAATATTTTGCTGAAGTGTCTAAAACATCTTCACCTTGCATAACCAGGCAATTGAAAAGAGAATTTCCATCTACTCTCAAGTACCAGTTGAAAATGGAGAGCTTATGCAAGTTCTAAGGTGAGGATTATCTTGATTTCTGAACAAGAAAGATGCTTTCTTTTAGTATCAAGGCTAACATCTGCAGCAGTACAGGTATGAGAAGAATCAGTATTACAAACCCCATCATGACTATTTTTCTGATACTGTGAGTTGTCTTGCTCTCTACGGGATTTTCACTATCTCATTAAGCATACGAATTGCCTTAAAGTTTTTTACCATCTTGTTTTCTCTTGTTGATTTCCAATGCAGTTTAACTTGAAGCGTGGGGGCAGCGAATAGCGACAATGCTCATGTATTTAAGTGACAATGTTGAGGGAGGAGAAACATATTTCCCAATGGTAAGGAAAAATTTTTGTACCAGAATTGTTATCCTTCTATAAATTTTATTTCGTTAGTCTTTGAATATAAATGTCAAGCATGTGGGTAGCCTGTTATCATTAGGAACTGAGAGGCTGTTGCAGGTCATGTTTGGATCATAAGTCTGGGTTCTAGCTGAGTGAGAGAATGTTTGTTATGATGAATGCAAATATTGGAAGACGTTTGTTTTCAAATCTTTCAAGTTCCTGAAACCCTTCAATATTATCTTCCATCCTTCTAGCATATTTGAAAATCCTGTTTCTTTTTTCTCCAGTGGATGACTTGTTACTTTTTTGTCAATTTGGGTTTCTTCACAAAGCATCCCATGCATGCTGGAAAATGTTAAGCACACGGTAGAACTCTTTCACCTCACTGATGACTTAATATGCAATAATTGCAGGCTGGTTCAGGCCAGTGTAGCTGTGGAGGGAAAATTGTCCAAGGACTTTCCGTTAAACCAATTAAAGGAATGCAGTGCTGTTCTGGAGTATGGTTAGTATTCTTTAATTTCTTATTACATGGGATTATCAGGAGCAGTACGACAAATATATGAGCGATCCCATTACTTTCTTCTGTTCCCACCTGTTATTTTCCATCTAGTCAAAGGACATAATCATGTGCCCACATTTACTAAAAAATCTAGTTCATCTTACCAAACAACCAACTTTGATATGTGTGTATATATATATGTTTGGCCTGCTATGTTTCAGGGATTGGATGGGCAGTCAAGTCCAAGTAGTGTGCATGGAGGGTGTGAAGTTCTGTCCGGTGAGAAGTGGTCGGCCACCAAATGGATGAGGCAGAGAGCTCATACATGAATACAGAGATTTAGGAATCACCAATTCATCATCTCATTATCCAATTTGTATGGGGCTCCCCATTATTGGGTTTCCCCCTATTGTTACATGTTCTTATCCCCCTAGAAGAATAGAATAAAAAAGTTAGTCATTGTGATAGTAAAACGTTCATAGTAATACTAGTAGTTAAATTAATAATAAAGTTAGGCTCTTTTGAACACTTTTTTAGATGATGGCTGTGGAAAGCAATTAGTTGGTCCCTCAACAGTTTTGAACTTGGGAAAACGTAGTCATTTTGAACATCCTTGATTATCGACATAGCTATGATTATGACGCATGTAGAAGCAACCTTAGTGGTTAGAATTTCAGGGACAACCAAAATCATTGACTTAAAAACATAGAAAAATTAACGAGGAATCTAAATTTTTTTGCTGACCATTCACACTGCAGTAAAGTTGCAACTGCTTTAACAAATCCTGCATTTTGATTTTCAATGACCTCTCCTTTTCACTTGTAACTACTTCTGCCGCCACTCCCAACTCGTCCAACCATGTTCAGCAGCTCTAGAAATAAGTTTATTTTAACTAATTTTTGCAATATTAAAAAGTTCAGGAGTGACAATTAAGTCTCATCTCTCCAATAAATCATCCTTAGGATTTTCGTGCTGCAGTTCATGTTTAGCAAGATCAAAATTGCATATCTTACTGCTCTCTCTCTCTCTCTCATTTTTTATTTACAAATAGAATAAAACAACGAATGCAATGCAACTTTTTTAAGTCAAATGAATAAAATATGAAGTTCTGACCAAAAACAAAATAAATAATGAATATGAAGTGGTCGGCCGAGGAATTGAGAGACGATCCATACAATAACTATTGACTTTATTTATTTTAATTAATTAATTAATAGGGTTATACAGCAGCAGCAAGTAAACAAAGACGAGATAATCGAGGCCAATCAACATTAAAATAAAATTTATAGCAAAGTATCTACAGATCGTTAATCGTGTTACATTCTCCATACTCTCACCAATACAATAAACAAAAATATCTTGTTGTTTTGAATCTTATCCTAATATTCATTACTAATCTCCTACCAGTTGAATCCTCACAAAAAAAAAAATACTAATAAATAACGAGTGTCACGTTATTTTTATCCTGCCTAATAAAAAATCAAAATCAAATAATTGTTTTTATTAATACATGTACGTTCTCTTTCTTCATTAAAGTATTGCTCTTTTCACATTCTCCTTCTATACATGGATGATTAATGTTAGGGAGAGAAAAATACATGAATGACATTGAACATCTCCATAATTAACCTTCTATGCTATTCAATTCTTAACAAGGAAGAAAATATCATTTATTAATTCTTTTTCCTGTGTCTTGAGTGAGAAGGCGAGTAGGAAGAAGAACGATGAATGTATTTATATATATATAGATAGAGAGAGGGGGGGAATGGGGTAGCTAGGAAGCATAATAGAGAACGGGGTGAGAATAAATAAAAATGGTCAAAGCTAGGTAGGGGATCATTTGGAGGAGTCTTGAAGATAGAATCCGCATGAAGGAAAAAATAAAAAATGAGATGTTTTCATGAGAGTAGTGCAAAGGCCTTTATTAAATATGATTTGCCCATCTGGAATGAAGCTGCGTTCCCATTTATCCCACTTTAGCGTCATCCATTCCATTCAACTATTTCCATAGTCCCATCTCCCCCTTTTCACACTGTTACATCCATCTCAATCAATATGTCACACACACACAAAACACACTGTATATGTAGTTGAAATTTAGCTAGCTTTGTCGACATTTACACAGGAGAAAACGAAGAATCAAGATTTAGAGAGGGAGAGAGAGGCACACATCATGATGGTGTTATTGGAATCACCAAGACTGGTTGTGAAGAAGGTTTTAGCCAAATCCCTCCAGGAATCCGATGGAGCTCTTCTCAGAGGCTTTAATGGAAGGTGCTAACTGCTATACAACATTCTTTCATTTTACACTCCTCCTTCATAACCTTATCTTGTCCATATATATCTGCGGTGCTCGTTCGATATTCATGATTCGTTTTTCACTTGTGATGTACCCGAAAAGAGAGCTGGACTGTATGGATCCATTTGTGATGTTGATTCACTTCTCAGGTACTACATGTATATAATTTTTACATATGTCTTAATCATCACTTCATTAGCGTCCACTGTATTAATTGTATCTTGATAATGGTTTTTGTGCAGTGACCGCACCTGGAGGATTTTCTGATCATCCCCCCAGAGGTACTATTAACCTAGCTAATTAATAATAAGTACTATGCTAATAATGCTAGCCAGCTTGTTTCATTATTTCATTTGGTTTGTTGATGTTTTGCTTGATTTGACTTCATCAGGTTTCGAGGCTCTCACCTACGTGCTGCAGGTATATATTCATCTGCACTCTAATTTTGATCACTAGTGCGTGAGTGCTTAATTAAATGAAATCATGTGAAATGGATGTGTGTGTGTGTAGGGAGCCATAAGCTATGAAGATTTTGGTGGACACAAGGGCACTTTAAGAGCCGGTGATGTTCAGGTGCGTGCGTCTATAATATATAGAGTACGTCTTAATTAACTGCACTGATTTATTGAGTAAATGACAAAAGAGAATATTTGCAGTGGATGAGGGCAGGGAGAGGAATAGTTCACTCAGAAATGCCAGCAGAAGAAGGAACCCACACAGGACTTCAACTCTGGATCAATCTACCTTCCAAATATAAAATGTATGTATGCATATGTATAGATATATATCATCACTATCTTTCTTCGTTTCCTATCATTAGCTATGCACTCATCACCGTCGTCATCATCATCTTCATGATGCATGCGTCTTTCTTTCTGTCAGGATTGAACCAGGGTGCCAGGAGGTTGCGAGCAAGGAGATACCAAGTGTGGAGAGAGAAGGAGCAGAAATCAGGGTTTTGGCTGGAGAGGCATTAGGGGTTAAAGCTCCGGTGTACAGCAAGACGCCGATCATGGTGCTGGACGTGACAGTGAAGTCCAATTCACAAGTGCATCTGAGAACGCCAGAACCAGGTTGGAACTATCTGGTGTACGTGATCGAAGGGGAAGCGGTGGTGGGGAGCGAGTCATCGGAGGCGATCAAGGAGGAGCAGGTAGGGGTGCTAGGCGGAGGAGATGGGGTGAGGGTGTGGAACAGGTCGGAGAAGAAGAGGGTGAGGATGTTGGTGGCCGGTGGAGAGGCGGTGGAGGAGGAGGTGGTGCAGAGGGGACCATTTGTGATGAATAGAGAGTGTGAAATAGAGGAAGCGGCGGAGGATTTTCGCCTCTTCAAGAATGGCTTCCAGATGGCCAAGTCTTGGAGAGATGTAATCTGAACGCCTCAAAACAGTTTATCATCTCTTCGTATCTTTCCTTTTATACCATTGACTCTTATTGTCATGCTTCTTGATATTGAGTAAATTCATTCAAGAAAATGATAAATAAATAATTATTAATTTATTTACTTTTTATAAAATAATGTTAAATGTTAAGAACTAAATTCTCATTACATCAACATTATTATCTCATATTATTTTTGACAATTTTAAATTTTCCAAGAGATAGTCTTCTTAGAAAAATTTCATTGTTTAGAGATTTTACCGTGAAAATGATTTAAATTAGAGTATAGGTGCTGTTTATAAATTTTACAGGGTATCAATATTTTTATGAATAAAAATAAATGAAATCTTTCTCACTAATAAAATTATATAATTGGGAACATTTTCCCCTTTTCCTTTTTCTTTTTCAATAAAAAATTAAAAAGTACAATGCATATATCTTTTTACTAAAATACAATATCCTTTAATTGAAGATTATTCTATTTGAATCACTGTTAGACATTAAATTTGGACACCTCTTATTCTCTTTCTTGAGGATTAGAATATTGATTAATCAATTTTCATTGGTTACAACACACTTTCTTTGTCCTAAAAAAAAGTAGAAAAGGTACACTTTTATCATGGGTTGGGGCCTTAAGAGAAAAAAAGAAATTGGGTTGGCTCATTTTCTTTTTGGTTTAAATCCTTAGATACATAAAAATAAATTAGAATAACATATTTACATCACTTCTATAATTACTTTCATGTAAATAGAAATAAATTTTTTTACATATTTACTTTAGATTATGTAAAATTACTTTTAAAAGTTAATCCAAACGTCCCTTAAAGCCAATAAGTTTGAGTTTGGTGAAATCTTATTGATTCTTCACAAACTATAGTTTAAATCTCTGTTAAAAAATGTGTTACACAGTACTTTAAATAAAATTGTTTATATTAGAAAAATACATAGAAAAATTTTAAAATGAAAATATTAAGAATTAACATTTTCCATGAATATTCTATTCAATATAGATGCAAGACTTTATATTAAAATGTGGAAAATCATATGATTTCACCCTTATAATTTATATTGGAATTCATGTCATAAAGATATGTTATCCCTACTATTAATTGCCGTCAACGAAACTTCTTTTTATTTGCCTCTATCTAGAAGCTCTTTGATTGCAGATGCAATAAAAATTTTAATTTTTTTTACCAAGTATAAAAATTTAAATCAAGACCATTCTAAAAGTATGAACACCCAATTTTTTTTTTAATTATTTTGCGTGTTGCTACAAACGTAGATAATAAATAGACAAATACATTCATCGACGTATAATGGTTTCAAATTTAAATTTTTTTATCAATCAAGCAAGATTTGAAGATTCGATTGCATGTTTCATTCCCCTACCTCAAACCAATCACATCCTTAAATTCTGACCATAACGAAGAACTTCTGAACCAGCACCTTCTCTGACGACAACAAATAATAATAAAGAAAGAAATAACCTTCTCAGTTCTCAGACGGTGCCATACTTGCATGTGAAAAGTCGGTATCTTTTTTCAGTTCTTTTTCTACTCTTTTTTTTTGGTGATTTTCGTATATCACTATATATGATATAAAGATAACAATCCCATTTGCTATACTCAAACTTTGTATCACTTGTGTTTTACGCTATGGGATTGCGTGTTTATTTCTCCCTGGGAATGGGAGAAGACCATGAATCCAACTCTTGACTTTGTGACAGAAAACTCCCACACATTGTGGCGACAGGAATGATGTATTTTAATGATAAAAGAATCAGCGATATCGTTTACTTGGTCCTAAGCTGGCCTTCCATTTTTAACTCCAATGCGTCACAATATTTAAAAAATGTTTGAAAATCAGCATCCTCCAGGATGTACATATATTTATACCTAAGGGATCAAACATACACTCAGTTTATGAGAGCCATAATAAGGAACATTTTGGGATTCAATAGGAGTGATTCTGTTAATTCTACTCCTAATTAACCTTAGAAATATCATGTCTCAGTCAGCTGAATCGCCTACTTTTAGCAAACCCAGATTGGTACTCAAGAAGGTGTTTGCCAGAAATGTAAATGAAGGAAGTCGTCTTATGGTTAACAGGAACATTGCAAGGTTCGTAGTCTTAGACTGTTAATTAATG
>JANTPZ010093401.1:0-14825 GCA_025593235.1 Vachellia pachyceras | reverse complement strand
AAAAAAAAAAGAACAGTAGCCAACAACTCCAGTAGTTATATTATATAAAGGAAACCACAACTTTTCTCGATCCCAATTTCAAATCCATTTCTAATTACCATTATGAACGTGCAATTCTATGACAAGGTTCCGACACGTTAAGGTTGAAACAATTAAGACCAACAACTTTACTCATTGTTACATAAGTTCTACGAAGTAGGTTGCCCGATGCATGCGAACATCCTCAACATCCTCCTGAGGAAGTTGATCTTCAATGGCGAACGTTTGGTAATTCATCAAATCCCAACAAAAACTATAAGTTACTAACTCCAAACAACATAATAATACAAATTTAAAAATACAATTATTTTGAGAAATTATCTTTCTTCCCCTCTCTCTCTTTTCTGGTGATATTCTTCCTCTCTCTTGTTATAACACATGTATAATCTTATTAGAAATAATTTTGTTTAAGACACCATGATCGTTAAAAGTGAGCAGTTGTCCTATAAGGGATTCAAATGTTAATTTATGACATTATGAGTGATTAGCTCCTTCTGTTGAACTTAATCCACATTGCTGAAATTTCTCTTTCTTATTTCCACACATTTTTTGTTTCCTTTCGACCAGAGCCAACCGACGCAGTTGGATCATGCATAATGGGTTAATCCCTTATAATGTGAGGAATCAAGTTTAACACCCCAATTGGGGGATCTAGTTACTTTGCTAAGCATTTAATGCTTAGTAGGGAGAGCTAATTAGGTATGGATTGTCCATATCTGATATGAAGGGTACAAATTTGAGTTTTTCTTAAAAATGGTGATTCCTTATACAAAAAGTTTTATTAAAAAAATAGTAGTTGAAAGACTGTTTTTATTTTTTATGCCACATCTACTTAAATAATTTTTTAAGAAAAATATAGATTTTTAAAAAATTAAATCTAGACTGCCTAAATTAGATTTGGATAGTCAAGATGTAATATCCCTACAAAGCATTTTGCTCAGCAAGATAACCAAATCCCTAATTGAAAGAGTTGTTCACATTTAGTGCCTCGTAATACTTTAAAAAATATAAAAATAAATCGGGAAATTCCCGATCCTGAAATTTCGGGAAAAATCGGGATCGGGATCAAAAATTGATCCCGAACCCTTTTCGGGATCGGGATCGGGATTGGTATTTCCCGATCCCGTCCCGTCCCGAGAGCACCCCTAGTCCACATTTGATCACGTAAAAACGGCCCAAGCTCGAACTTGCCCAAAGAGTTTTTAAATTTATTTTATTTTATTAATAGGGTTAGGAATAATGAAAGGAGTGAGTTATTATATCGAACCAATATTTAAATCTTTATTAAAAGACTTATTCACATATAATTTCTGATAGCACTTTAAATATGATTACAATAGAAGAATACACATACTTAACAATGAAAAGTTATTTTATTTCACTATTTTGCATACAACTAACCCTAATTATTTCAAGTTTTCTCATTTGGTTAATCTTTGTTCACTGCCTTTCACTCCCTGCGAGAATCATTTGAAATCGACAAGGGAGATCATTAGGAAAAAAAAAAGTGCACGGAAATCATTAAATAAAGAAACTAAATGATTAGGGTTTACGTAAAGTTCAGAATTTTTTATGGCATAATCTACGAATGTTGACATGAATTTGGGTTTATGAGGTAAAAATAAAAGAATCTTAACGGTCACCAATAAACCTATATTTTAAAAAGGTTTGTACCATACTCCTATGACCTTTTTACATAAATTAAATTAAAAATTTTAAAAATGTTAGTTACGTTAGTTAATATAATATAATGTGCTTTTTCTAAAACATCATGATCACATATCAGCTTTCTTGATTTTATCCCTCCCCCTCGTATTGCTTATTATTGTGGAAGCATAAATAAGAGTTATTTGAAAAAAGATTGATAAAAAATAGAAATATGTTCTATAACTAGAATTAAGATTAACTCATTAATTAGATCTTATACTCATGAAAAGAAAAATGAGTAATTGGTATTGGAAAATCAACAAAGAGAATGTACATTTGTTTCGCTAAAGCAAATGTACTCTCCCGTTGAAGACAATATTGTTTGGATACATTATCTAATATAAATGTGAGTGATTCGAACTTTGATTTACTATATTATGGGAAGCAGAGCTAGTGAGTGTTTGGATTAAATTTTTAATTGTTTTAATTAATTTGAGACAAATATATGAGAGTAATTTTATTTAAGATATGTGTTCTTAAAACAATAAAAAGTGAACATAGCATGGCAATATGTTTCTTTTTCTGCCATCTTTGTAGGAGACTGTTGGCTTGTTTGGTGGAGCGTTTGAAAAAAGTCAAACGCATGTTTAACAATATTTTTTTATAAAACGAAATAATATCCTTTATATATTTATTTTGATTTACATAAAAACGCCCCTTTACCGTGTTCCCAAACAAGCATTGTAAGGCTGTATCGAATGGACCAAACAAAGGCTATAGGATACTATGGAACATATAAAGCCCAACCCCGTAACTTCATAGGTGACGGTAAATTAATTATTAATTTCAGTATATTGCATTAAACAACTCACCTAAGCTATATTTTACAGGGAAAAAAATAATCTAGGGTTTAGCATCAAATCTCGCAATGTAACAAACTAAAATTTAAGTTTATGCTAATAGAGACATCTACATTTAATGTTCGATGAGCAACAATGCCTTCATCAGGATTGCTTCCAATAGGATCATATATGTGCTGTGATGCACAAAAAATTTGCCAATGGGGTGAAACTAGCAAAAGGGGTTGCTTCCTCACAACGCAGTAAACCAAAGTTTAAATCTTCCTCAAGAGATGTGTTCAACAATACCTTAAATATGATTGTTTTCATTATGATGATATATGTGTTTAAAAAAAGGGTTTAAGTAGCATTTTGACATGGAAGTATACACGTTGGAGCACCGTGTATCCGGAAGTTTTCTTGGGACCAAATTTGCCACGGAAGTTTGTAAAACGTAGAATTTTTCACCTGGGCCAACTGAAGCGTGATGACCGTTTTCAAGTAAGATACACGGCCAAGTCAGCCTCCACATCATTTAACTCCATAAACCTTTCTTCTTAGGAGCGTTTGCCATGTTGCACTCATTTAAATGCGTCATTTAACCATAGGATTTGTGGTTTGAGAGATATAATAAAAAAAACCGAGCATATATTAGGAATACGTTTATTTCAGATATATGTTAGGGTTTTTGATTATATCTCTCAATCTAGATATCCAATTTACTTCAAACTTGTCTCATTTGAAAGTAGATTCAAAGGACTTTCCAATGATATGTTATTTGTCAAATTTGGAGTTCAAATGAACTTCCTCATTCGAATGAGTGCAACACCTTCATTTTTTAAACAATATTTCATTAACTACGGTTTAGAATGTCTCATTCAAATGAGGTCTATCACTCATTCGAATGAATGCCCCATCTTCGTAAAGGTGCAAATTTGGACTTCCTTATTTGAATGAGTGCAAAACTTTCACTTTCTAAACCATATTTCATTAACTACGGTTTATAATATCTCATTCGAATGAGGTCTAATACTCATTTGAATGAGTGCCATATCTTTGTAAAGGTGCAAATTTGGACTTCCTCATTAAAATGAGTGCTAGACGCATTCGAATGAGTGTAACACCTTCACTTTCTATACCGTATTTCATTAACTACGGTTCAGAATGTCTCATTCGAATGAGGTCTAGCACTCATTCGAATGAGTGCTCCATTTTCGTCAAGGTGTAAATTTGGACTTATTCATTCGAATGAGTGCAATACCTTCACTTTCTGAGTGTAACACTATCTTCTAGCACTCATTTGATTGTGGGCTACAACTCATTTTACTGAGTGCAATGTCTTCACCTTCTGAACCGTACTTGTAAACAACGATTTAGAAATTATTATTCGAATCAGGTCTACAATTTATTCGACTGAGTCACTCTAACTTCACTTCGTAAACAAAGTTGGACTCTTTCATTCGAATGAGGATTATGACGCATTCAAATGAGTGTAACGTGGCAAACACTCATAAGAAGAAAGGTTTAAGAAGTTAAATGACATGAAGGCTAACTTGACCGTATATCTTACTTGGCAAACGGCCGTTACGCTTCTGTTGGCCTAGGTGAAAAATTCTGTGTTTTATAAACTTCCGTGACGAATCTGATCCCAAGAAAATTTTCAGATACACAGTGCTCCAATGTGTATACATCCGTGGTAAAAATGTTACTTAACCCTTAAAAATGTATTTTTGCATTTCTTAATTTTCATTTACGACTCTTAATTTTCATTAGAGTAGTTGCTAATTTCAAATTATATGTTTGGCCCATTGATACTTTAAAATGCTTGAATTTCCTGTTGCAAATGTTCGTGCTTGAATTTCATTCTTTATTACTTTTTCATAATAAAAACGACTTTGTGCCAAACAAAGTTAAGGTTCAATTATTCTTTATTACTTTTAATATAGTTTTTTATTTGTCTTCTTGTTACTGGTCACCTAAATTTTATTTTCAATTATTCTTCACCAAATTTGATCAAACAACATCCAAATTAAAAGTAAGCTTTACGGTTTTGAAATCTTTAGTGCATTTGAAGTGCCGCAGAAGAAAGCCAACGATTTCTTACACCAACCACACGCAAATCATGATTATCTGCATATTCATCTCTGAAAAAGAATTTACTAAAAGAATAATTAAAGCAACCAAAAGTAATTGCACATGTTAGTTATTTGAATTTTCAAATTTACCACAAGGGAAAGTTAATACGTCCAGAGAAGAGTCCCCAGATCCTCGCATCATATAAAGGCGCTCACTTTCTTCGTTTCTCTGCGTTTAAATTTTTTGCTTCTTCGCCAACCTTGTAGGGTTTCCAAACCCAATTTGAACAATTGATATACATTTCCCTTCACTCCGCCCAAAGGATTTTCTCAGAGTGGTCACTAATAAAGAATCCTTTTGCTGCATTTTTGCGGGAAAATTCGGGTATGGTAATGGTGGTTTCGGAAGCCTAGTTGAAGTGAGATTGTGAAAAAGTAGGTGGTAGATTTTGGGGATCCGTCAATGGCGTTGTTGGCGGCCTGTGGAGGTGATACAGTGAAGTTATTCGATGCCTCGGTCAAGCCGGGAGATCCTTGCTCATTGAGCTATGCCCCTTCTCCTGGGTTCCAAGTCAATTCAGTGAAGTGGAACCATACCAGTGAGTCAATCTGTGATCTCTTTCCTTTACGCTGCATTATTTTTTTTTTCCCTAGGAAGGGTATACGTTTGTAGAATTTTGTTCTCTCATAAATCTTTTAGAAATTGTTTCTTTACAACCATTTTCATTCACTCGCGGGCGGATTGAGCGTAATTGAACTAAACAATGGTGTGTTAATTTGGTTGATGCATTTGATTTTGTGGTTCCTAAATTGCCGTAGAAATAATTTAAGCTACTTGATTATATGCACTGGCCTACGAAAAAAGTTTTTATTGTTTGAACTGAACCTTTTTGTTTACAGATTTGGTTGTGGCTAGTGCTGGAGATGATAAGAAGATCTCGTTGTGGCATAAAAATGGTCAGAGCATGGGTACTATTCCTGTAGCTGGTTCTGATAGTGGAGACAACATAGAGGTAATACCTACTGTTTGGTAGAGTAGGTTGTACCTCATCACGCCCAAATTAAAATGAATTCTGAAAGTACACGTGCAAAAAAGGAACAGTACATCAAAAGAATAAATGTTTAGAGAAATAATAAAGCATCTAAGTCAAATGATGCTTGTTATGTTTCATGGTTATGAACCTTGTCACTCTGAAACTGAAAACACCAAGTATTGAAAGAAGTTATGTTGTAAAGTACTCTCTTCCGTTACTTGCCCACAAAAGGTGCAGGAAAATAGCTTAATTATATGTTTGGTGTCATTTTGGTTTAGCTTTCTCTGATGAGTGATACTTGAAGATTCTAAGAAGGAAAACATGAAGCAATGTTATTTAATAGTCTTTCATTGCCACATGTATTTTGAATGACTCGTGATTGGAAGTTATGGTGAAGGAATTGGCATCCACACAATCACCAATGTCTAGACTCTATACCATTCACTTATTCTATGTGGAATTGGACATGACTTTTTTAGAATCTCCTACAGCCTTTTGTTCTAGAAACAGGCTTTAACCTTGGAGATAGAATTTATGCATAGGAAGAAGCACTATTCTTTCAAAGTTGGCTGCCGGGTTTTTTCAGAGGAAGTAAATGAAGTAGGAAGCCTATCTGTATAATACTGATGTGCCTTTTTTAGTGTACGTTGATCCAACTTTTAAGAGCTGAGGCAAAGTGGCATCATTCAAGGTTCCACACAGGCTTTATATTGCATTTAAAATTATTTATCTGCATTAACAAGCCCTTTGTAATGATCTATGTATCTACTTCAATTATATGGTCACTATGTGGTGTCATTGGTCCTGAAAGTTTACTCAAGTTCTGCATAATCATCAAACAAAATTTTGTTATTTCAGGGTTTAATTCATACAACTTTGTAATTTGTGCAGGAGTCTATAATGGCTATCAGCTTCAGTAACAAGGCTTCCAGATATCTATGCTCTGGAGGAAGTGGTCAAGTTGTAAGAATATGGGATTTGCAAAGGAAGCGCTGTATTAAATGGTTGAGAGGTCATACTAGCACTATTACAGGTGTAATGTACAACTGCAAGGATGAACACTTGGCTTCTATCAGCCTTAGTGGGGGCCTTATACTTCATAACCTTGCTTCTGGTGCAAGGGCTGCCGAACTCAAAGACCCCAATGAACAGGTTTTCTATTCTTGTTGTTTTTCTTCATAGAAAAAAGTTTTTATTTTATTATTATTTTTTTAAATCCTCCACCTAAGTTCTAGTTTTTTTTCCTGTTTTTGTATTTTAAAGTTGATGTGTGCTAACCACTAATGTTTAAAATTGTAAGACCAGGTGTTGAGAGTTCTTGACTATTCCCGGATTAGTCGTCACCTTTTGGTGACTGCAGGTGATGATGGTACTGTTCATCTGTGGGATACTACTGGTCGGAGCCCTAAGGTATGCAATTTTTCTTTCATTTATCACATACAATGTGCTGAAACATTTTGCAATAATAAAATACCATTTCAGTTGGCACTAGGTAGACTTTTTTCTTTTAAAGGCACTTTCTGATGTAGTATTGCTAGAGCTTCCATTAAGTTGCTTATGCATGCACTGATATGATAATTGTAAAATAAATAAGAAAGAATCATCAAGATAGTTTGGGGAGTTTGGTTTCGTTATTAATGAGCATTGGCTTAGAATTAACCAATGGCTGTTCTCTTGTAACTCAGTTTGGTGCATGATGAATCTTAGAGTATTTTGTCCCATCCTTCTCTCTTCATCCCCCCTTTCTACACCCTTTTATGTGTGTGTGCCACTTGTTCAGTCCTGATGCTGTCTTGTTGCTTTGCATATTAGAAAGCAACAGTTAAATGTGCTATCATATATTTAACTTTGCACTGGAATTTCATGTTGCCAATTTCATTGCAACAATGCATGGGTCTCCTCCATGTACATTAGTAATATAACTCACGCTTGTAGCATCTTTCTTTTTTGTCCTCTGTATCATTGATGTAATTATTAAATTTAAGTTTATTAATTAGTTTGGTGTGATTGGAATTCAATGAACCACCACATCCTCAGCCTTTGGCATTGCATAAGGCATGCAACGGGAATAAAGAAAAGAAAAATCCTACAGAAGTCATTCTCTCTCTCTCTCTCGATTCTGGCTTTATTTTCAACTGAATCTTCAAATGCATATTTGGGAATTTATTTATCTTGCATTTGCTTTTATCTTCTCCTTTTCCTTTTGTGTTTTGGGAAAAAACAATATAACAGGTATCATGGTTGAAGCAACATTCTGCACCGACTGCTGGTATTAGCTTCTCTCCATCCAATGACAAGGTTTCATTTCTAATGGCTTAATTATATTTAAATATACATGGAGATTCTGTTTATCGTACTGCGAAGTCATAAATATCTCGGTAGGATAACTAATCAAATAGTTCAGGTACTCGGCTGACACCATTCTTCTGTTGACAGATAATTGCTAGTGTGGGTCTTGACA
The DNA here is from genome assembly GCA_025593235.1 of Vachellia pachyceras. NCBI lineage: Eukaryota > Viridiplantae > Streptophyta > Magnoliopsida > Fabales > Fabaceae > Vachellia > Vachellia pachyceras. Next base: position 6,730 of record JANTPZ010093401.1, on the reverse strand, counting down.
AAAAATTATATACTTATGACACTGGTTCTAGAAGACCATCATCTTGTATATCTTATGAGGCACCATTTTCATCATTGGCCTTTAGGGATGATGGATGGATGCTGGCAGCTGCAACAAGCAATGGTAGGGTTGCTTTCTATGATGTTCGTGGAAAACCACAACCTTTTGTCGTTCTTCATGCTTATGGTAGCTCCGAGGTAGTTCTTTACGCCGCTTAAGACCTTTTATTTGCAATTATGGAGTCACATTGTTGTTGCCTGGTGTATGATGAATGAGAAATTAACATGATATGGAAGCTGCTTGTGATCATTCTCTTGAATCTTGATCCCAAGCGGTGGTAGTTGGTTGGACAATCAGTAATTTGACAATCAACAGTAGTCAACTAATCATGTCATTAAGATGTAATCGCTCATTTTTGGAGCCTCCATTGGCTCTTTACTAAACTTCTGCACATGTATATAGTTTTATTTCCTTTATTTAGTCCTTTTTTATTTTTCTTTTATATATTTATCTTTTCCATTTTATGCCCTCAGGTCAACAGGCAATGGATTTTGGGTTTATCTCTATGTAACTCGTGAACAAGAATCACAGCCCTTTTTCTACTTATTTTGAAAAGCCTTACATTGGGTCTTCAAAACATTGACTTTGACCATATGATACGTGATTATTCCCTTGAGTTAGCTAATAAATTTATGTTTTCAAACTTCAGCTCTAATAATGGATATTGTGGAACAGGCTGTTACAGGCTTATGCTGGCAAAGGTCAAAACCTGCAAGTGTCAATGACAATTGCGCTGCTGAGACTGCACTTGTGGGAGATGCAGTTGAAGATTCCATCCTAATGCCAGATCCTTTACCTTCTGCAACCTCATCAAGTGTTTCTCTATCTACTATGGTGTCAAGTTCTAGGAATTCTGGTCGTCTAAATTCCTCCATTGAATCTTCACTTAAATCAACTAGCGGTGGATTGGCATCAAGCATTCTGAGCGGGTCTAGTGGAGAGGAAACACCACATCGTAGCCATTTATGGCCAGGTGGAAATCTCTCAAGGTTAAATGCTCCACGTTCTAGTTATAACTTCAAAGATGACATGGAGGTTTTCTCCCCTCTTGTGGATGTCCAACCAATAACACCCTCACTTTGGGACGAAAATGGAGCAAAGAAGGATAACATATTTGCAGATAGGAAACCTTCATCACTGTTGTTTCCTTCATCTAGTAGGAGACTTCCAAATGCAGAGGAGGGCAGCATTGATCATCCAATATTTGATTGGAAACCTGGTTCAATTCCCAAGCAGGTTCTCGTTTCCCTGTGGCCTTTGTTTTGAATGGAACTGCTCTATATGATGCATATTACTAGAACTTCCCAATATAGAATGCGAAGAGATTATGGTTGTCAAAAGCAAATGAATAATTGGAGTTTTTTTTTTGAAAGATTATTTGCCTTTGTATCATCCTAACCCATGGACGTGCTATGTTGTGAGTGTGATTATTCTACATCTTATTTTCATCGACAACATTTAGTACCTTCTTCCTCATGTTTATACTTTATTCTCCTTTCTTTCAAATTCTTAGCGAAAATTTGGCATGCCTTGAGGATGATCTTCAAAATATTTGAGTTCTAGGTTTGTTTTAATTCTGACTTGCAAATAAGGCATTCTGCTTGAGAGCATTGCTTAGCATTATAAGTTGATTCATCAAACTAATCTCCAAAACTTTGTTTTTTCACCCTCTAGCGCAAAATAATATACAGGAGTTAATATATGCTACCCAGCTTGGCGTGAATCCTTTATTGCACTTGCTCATGATAGTTCATTCAAGTGAGCTTACTCATTTTGAAATGATTATATTGCTTTATAAATTTGTGTAGGATGAAAGTCGATCTTCACTTCCACCTGTGGAATCAATTGCTCCCCCATCTTCCAAGGATGAAGCTTCTTCAATCACTCCTCCAGAAGCTTGGGGTGGTGAGAAGTTATCTGAAAAATATGCCTACCTTCGTCAATCCATCAATGCACCTTCTCGTTTTGGGACATTGGCTTCTGATGTTCAGACAGCAGGATCAATGTCTTCCGGGTTGCAGGCTTCCTCATCATCAGATGTTACTTCTCTTACAACTTCGAGCATCAATTTTGCCAATTTACGCAGCAAAGATGTCTCTACTAGTCAGGAGACTTCATTGGGTTTTCCAGATCACTTGTCTTCAAACTCCTTGTCTATGAATACAAAATCCATTCTTGGACAGTTTAATCTGGATTCCCCACGAATATCATCTTTGACCCGACGATTTTCCACTTACGCGGAGAGAATAAGCACTACATCTACCTTCAGTGATGGAGTATCTCTTTCAGTAGGATCACCTAAGATGAAAAAAACTGGAGCAGAAACCAGAGAAGAACTGCTAAATAGCCTGCTGCTGAAGTCTGATTTATCAGTTTCAACAGAATCAAGCTCCATGTTACCTGCAAATGTATGTAATGGTGAAATTGGTGCAGTATTTATATCTCATGTTTGCTAGGCAGATACTATTGTTAGATTGTTTTATTAGACTGGGTGGAGCATCTATCTCTATTCCTTCATCCTAATCAATGAAACACAGACGACCCATGTTTTTGCTAGACTGTGCAGAGCATTTATCTCTATTCCTTCATCATGGATATTTATTTTCCTTTTGTTGTGTATCGATGTGATATTTATAATAGGGTGTAAGCACACAACAACAGAAAGCGTCTCAGTTAGATGCACAGCAAAGTTCTTCATTTACACTTCAGCTTTTTCAACGAACCTTGGAAGAAACTCTAGATTCGCATCTGAAACCCATACATGAGAATATGAGGAACCTTCATATTGAAATGTTGAGACAGTTTCATCTGCAGGAGGTATGCATCTGAAATTACTTTTCCATTTTTTTGTCATTTCCAATTCTTTTCTTCCTGTATTGATAGCCTCATTGACAGACAGAGACATTTAGCGTGATGAGATCCATTCTGGAGAACCAAGCGGAGTTGATGAAAGAAGTGAAATCTCTTCGACAGGAATTTCAGCAGCTCCGACAAATGCTCTGACTTCTGTTGATAAAGTTGTAATTTTTTTTATCCCCTTCTATCCTTTGTGGGCTTTGTTTGTTACATTGACAAATTGACGTTTAATGCATGGTCTTGTAGGTAGTCTAGGTTTGCTTCTATATCAGCAATAGAAGTCTATTAGGCGATGATTGAAGAAAAATATGAAAGGGAAGGAGGAAAATTTCTTGCTGCTAGATTAGGACTTTGAAAATGTACAGAAATGACTTATTTTGCAGATTTTTGTATGGGTGCATGCCTATTGATTGATCCATTCACAATTTGATTAGTTCGAGTTTCTGTTTGATTGATCAATCCTTTTGAACTCTGAGAAGCTGGTTGTCCACTTCTCTCCCTAATCCCCATACAATTTCTGTTATGTGCCACTGTTATCCAAGTGAAGAACTGTCCATGATTGTGGGCCTGTATGGATTAGTGGAGAAAGTTACTTTTCCAACGTGATTTACGGTATACTTGATAAGTATGTGGAGATGTTTTATCTCGGTTCGGTTGATGTGAATGTAATTTGTAACACTATGGTGAATGGGCCCTGTCTCCAAACGGGCCCAACATTGACCTATTTTTCTAATTTAACTCTACTTCCGTTCAAGTTATCAGCTTTTACAAATGAGACAATGAGCCTGTTTGTTTAGGTGTTTGGAGAGGAAAATGAGCGTTAGGAGTGTCAAAAGCACGATTGCATAAAAAATGCCTGTTTGGCACTCCTGGCCCCTGGGTAGAATGAATTTCAGCCAGAAAGGAGCTTTTAGCTTGAAGCAACTCCCTCACACGTTCTCCCAAGTGTCACGGTGGAGCTGAAAGAAGAGAGGATCTGCAGGGGGCGAGTGAGAGGTTTAGAGAGGGGGCTGAGAACGCTGAGTGCTGAACCCAGAGAGAAGGTGGAGAGAATTTTTCTTTTTTTTTTTTGTTTTTTTTTATGTTTAAGGAATTTCTGCCCCTTCCGCCGTCCGTTCCTTTTTCCTTGCATCTAGTCCAAGTTCTTGCAATATTTTAGGAATTTCTGTTTTTTTTTGTTTTTATTATTTTATTTTTCTCCTAAATTTATTACAATATATAAAATAATATATATAATATGAATGTATTATTTAATGAGATTTATGTCATTTTAAATCATTTTCTACTAAAATTTATTTTTCTAACATTTATTCAAATAAGCTTTCATTTTTACAAAAAGAAGTTATTTATGTTATATATAATTCAAATATAAATTATATTACACCATCTAACTTCTATTTAAAATTGATTTTCTAAAAGTCATTTTATAAAAAAGTTACTTTTACCACCATTTATCAAACGGGTCTAATAATTGCACATAACTTGAAATGGTATGGCTTATCGGAGTTTTCTGGCATAAAGAAAGAACTAGATTGAGGATGGCTTTCTACAAATATTACTCCATAATTCATTTATAACGGTATTGATTTGAAAAATCATGCATCAAGAGAAGGCGAATGATTGTGCATAAACATGTTCGGAAGTGGGGGATTCACGTTTGCTTAAAATATGAAATATGGCTCCCCTCTTTTATTGGATATTGATTGTGGCTGTTTGATGTGAGGGTTCTTCATGTAGGAAACAGAATACATTCATCCCTGAAGCTGTTTTTTTTTTTTTCTTGAGCAAGCATGCTCACTCATTGATCTTCTTGGTTGCATTTTCTGTTTCTCCTTCTGCTAAACACAAGTATTGTTTTATTGGAGGTATCATGTGTAGAGTATTATCATATACTAAATGTCGTATATCTTTTAATAGAAATTTAAATTTTAATTTACCACATTGTGAAGGACTAGCTCCTTCCGTTAGATCCAATTTTATTAACATGGTTGCATTTTCAATGAGATTATTTTTCATAAAAAAATATATGTCTAGAAGGAGTGGATAAACTGTGGAGTAATAAAATACTCAAATTTCCCTTAAATCACACACAACCTTCTATTATTTATTTATTTATTGATGCGCTTGGTGACGGCTTGGAAATTGAAAGAAACAATCCTTAAGAGAGATCATTTACCAATATTATATCCCCACATTATTTTTTTTTCAGCTCTTTTATTCTCTTCCACGTTTGTTAGAGTTGAAGAATTGAAGAAGCATCTTTGGTTTAAAAAAAAATGTTTCATTACCTTATTCTTCCATCTTCTTCAATTAAAAAATATAACAAAATATCTCTATGAAGTATGAACACCTGCACGCAGACACAGCTTCATAACATATTAACATATATAGAATCATAAATAAAAAAAAAAAGTATCTTAAGACCTTGTAATCTAGTGATATAGTATCTTTTAAATGGGAAGTGACGAATTCGATTCTGCCGTAGCTTCATGCATTTGAATTCAACTTCACTCGTGCTACTCGGCTTTATTATATCTGATCGTATGCCTCCTAAGCCATAACTGATACATCACAGTGTGAAATGAATCCGACGGCTCTGGTCTCTCGTTCCACACGAAATGCTTACTCGTTGCCGCACCCAATCCCTTCATTCGCTCGCCCCGATCTCTCCACGTGATATTCAGCACGTGCTTCAGCTCTTGCACTCCTCTCCCGCTTCTCAAGAAAACCGCCATCTCCTGCCACCTCAGCACGTCAATATACGGCAGGTCGTTCATGGGCCGATCAGCTCTCACCACAGGCACACACCCGAAACGCAAGGCCTCACCGATCCATGACACGTCGTTTCCGTACTCGAACAAACAAAACTTACTGCCACTCAATCTCTCAGCAAAAGTAGTCTCATCCGATGGTTCTGCTTCGACACAGAACTCCCGATCGTTGACCAACTCGTCGATCAAACTCAGCGACGTTACCGCTCTGTGCTTAACATAACCCAGAAAACTCACCGTTCCGTTCGCCGGCTCGTGATATTTAAAAACGACCGGGGGAAGTGTAGGAGCACTTAAAGCTTTGCACACAGGTTTTGAAAGGAGTCCTTACATTAAAGAGTAAAATTACAGGCATATATATAGCCCATTACAAGAGATGAATTCTGAAATAACTACCCACGTTTACAGCAACCTAAGAACGTGGTAACCAACTAGGAATTCATCAAAAGCACTAACCACTAACTGCTATAAAATAGGACATATTTAATAGACTAAAAAATAACTTAGAAAATCAACCTAACATTCCCTCCCTTAAACTGTATGCAGAATGCATTCAGTTTATATCAGGAACTTCACACATGCCCAGCAAACTACGAAGCTTCAAAAATGCCTCCAACCTGAGTGGCTTTGTCATTATGTCAGCTACCTGGTCTTGAGTATTACAATGACTTAAATCAACCACACCATCTTTTACCAATTCACGAAGAAAATGAAATCTGATGTCAATGTGCTTGCTCCTTCCGTGAAGAACAGGATTCTTAGACAGCTTTATAGTTGAACTGTTATCACACAGAATTGTAGTACACTCTTCTTGCATGTGGCCAAGCTCCATCAGGACTCTTCTTAGCCAAACACACTGACAGGCACATGAAGCAGCTGCAATGTATTCCGCCTCAGTGGTGGATAAGCTAACCACAGGCTGTTTTTTTTATGACCATGATACCACTCCAGAGCTAAGCATGAACACGTATCCAGTTGTACTCTTCCGATCGTCTAGATCTCCAGCAAAGTCACTATCTGAGTAAGCTGTGAGTTGCTTGCTG
>JANTPZ010093399.1:0-14211 GCA_025593235.1 Vachellia pachyceras | reverse complement strand
AATCTTATTGTGGCAGTTTCATTTCCTCTGTATGGATACCTTATGGCACTTGCAGGAGCATTACTTTGCGTCTCCACTTCGATACTGGTTCCATCAGTCTGTTACTTGAAGATTTCTGGAGCTTACAGGAGATTTGGTTCTGATATGATTATCAGTTACTCGATAATAGTGATGGGGGTTGCGATTGCTGTTGTTGGTACTTACACGTCTCTTCTGGACATAATTAGCTATTTGTAGTTATCAGCGAGAAGAGCATTGGTTGATTAATTTGTACCATTCAGTAAAATGTGCTTATGAAGAAGACAAAGGCGTGTAGACTTAATATATGTAAGACCTGAAACAGTTTTGCGTCACAGGAAGAAGTTGAATACCTAAATAATCAATATGCTATATATCATGTCGTCGACATTGTGTTTTGCACTCACGATGTGAATATTCGTATGTGCTTCTTTGATACCAAAGTTATCTTCTATGGGTGATATATAGTAGTTGCGATTAATATTTGTGTCTATGTAAAGCCATATGTTGTAGGTGCATATGAAATTAATGTGTCTGACAAATTAGAGTGTCATTCCAATGTATTGGAATTTTGATGGTTTTGGCTTTGGGGCATGTGGGAGGATGGTATGAACATACAGGTCCTTTCATTCCTCTCTTTTTCTGATACGGAAATCTCTTATATATGGCTTGATTTGGTTGTCCAAGCGAGCCTTCGATGCGTCATTTTCTTCTTTTGCTTTTCTTGTTGTCAAACAATACTAATCATCCCTCAGATTTGTCATTATTTTAATTTTTATCTCAGAATAAATGTTTTAAACATCTTCAAAATTGAGGGACTGAAATCTATAATTTGAAACTTAAGCAAAATGAAGGCAAATTCAAAAAAAAAAAAGAAAAAAGATTGGATTAACCCACACACGCATATATAAAAAGAGATGGTCCATGGTGGTCCAATCAAGTCGAAGGAATGGACCATGGTGGATTCTTTATTTTGTTTTTCATTCTATTGAGCCTAAAACAACATTTCTTGATTTAAAAAGAAAAACAGATGTACATCAAATTTGTGCTTTGGTTACTTTATTTTATTAGATTATTTGTGTATATCTATACTCATGTTTTGTTTATCAGTTGATTAATGATTTTTAATTTAATATCACCACTGTTAATATAATATATAAATATTTTTTTATATTTTAATTTAATTATATCACGACGTAGGTGTTTTACACAAACACGTACACCAAAAGGGAGGTCAGGATTCATTGAGTTCAATGTTAAAAATCATTACTAAAATACTGAATAAGACTTAAAGGCCTGTTGAATTAGAGGCGGAAACTAATTTTTCAACTTAATGTATGAATTAAGTATATAAGAAAAGTTTTGTCTCGATTTACGTAAACATGATTTTTGGATGTTTTGACAAACAGAAAATTAAAATGCCAACTTTGAGAAATCAGAAGCCGTTCTAATGCAACTTCGAAGGGTTGTGGGCTCCTTCACCTTAGGGTGTGTTTGGTTTGAAAGGAGAGAATGGAAGGAAAGGGGATGGAGAGAAGGGCAATGAATGACAAAAGAGGAGATCATCTTGTTTGGTTTGATTGAAGGGGAGGTGAATGAGGGTATTTTTAATGATTCATTGCTTGGTTGAGGGGGAGGGAATGAAAAAATGGTAGCACTTTACTTTCTTACCCTTAGTACTAATTTATATTTTTATTTATATTTTATATAAATTAATTTAGACATTAACTCTAATTAATGAATTAATATTTTTATTAAAATAAATATTATTTAAAATGGAACAATTTTTTTATAATTATATTTTTCATTATTATAATAATATATTTACATTTTGAATTTTAAATTACTTTTATAATAAGATATTTTTTAATTTTTTAATTAATTTGTATTACATATATTTAATTATAATTATTTCATTATTTTTAATTAATTTAAAAATAATATATTTAATTTTCACAGTGATTCTAATTAATGTAGTAATAAAAGTGATATTTTCTATTTATAATAACATATTTTTAATTATAATTGTATAAATGTTTTTTCAAATTAATTTTGGAATAATATATTTTTTATTTATAATAATATGATTTTATTTATTATTATTTTTTATAATAATATAAATCTTTAATTAATTTTTACAATATATTTTTAATTATAATTATATAACTTTATCAATTCAGAATGTTACATTGTATAATCCAGGATTACATTTTCCGTCAGACCAATCTGGCATGTTACTCACCAGTTTGCTGCTATTCCACTTGGATCAAACAAACATCTCCCCATCTAGTCGCCCCAAATTCATCAAACAAGTTATTTGTTACTAATATTATATATATATATATATATATATAGCACCCTGCAATGAAACTTGAACTTTGTGAAGTAGAGACTGTCAGCCATAATAATCATTATAGGTTCCTGCCCTTTCATTGAAAACCACTGCAACACAAATATTACACACACACACATCCCTTGTTTATTTGTGTAACCACCCGGTATCTCAAACCCTTGCATGTCACAAGCAATAACTCAACTTTGTACGTAATTTAATTTTTTTCATTAGAGTAGATTTTATATTAAGGAGCGACACATTTGTAACTCTTGCTTTGCTACACTTTCTGAGGCTAGATAGATAGATATATAGATAAATTTGTCCAGTAAACTCCTTGGCGAGAGCATCATAGACCACAGGATCAATTTGTGGGACGAAACCATGCAGGCTACATAGGTCATTTGTGCGGGGTTGTGGGGGATGAATCAGTGTCACACCCACAAAGTTGGTATGGGTCGTACGTAGTTTTCTTCCAAAAACGGGGAGGTTAACTTGTCCATTTGCTTATCAATTCATTAATGGCAGACCCACTTCAATATAATTAGGTCATCCACATTAATCCGCAAACAAGTTACCCATACCTAATATTATATATATATTAACTTTAACCAAAGCCATTTTATTACTTAATACGTTGAAGGACCAACAAGAAATTTTGGTTTTGAAGGCTTTAACTGAATATGTATCGGGGTCATACTCAAAGAAGATCGGCTCTCCTTGTCCCTCATCTTTCTCACTTTGAATATGAAACTGCTTGCACCCAACCCCAACTATTTATGATCTGTACTTGTCCTTCACGCCATCATTATTTTTTGTCCCCATATGCTTCCATCGTTGTGCCATTAAGAACATCTTCAAGATTTTTTCCGAATTTGGTCCCCTCGCCAGTGCACTACTATTCACTTTCCACTACGAACGACGTTAAATCTACTGCACCAGAAGGGGTTCACAGTTTGAATCTAATGCAGTCAATATAATACTAAGATAAGGGCTATTATATGTACATATGCACATAATGTTAAAGGTTAAGGGTTCAATTCGGTCCATAGAACTTTTATAATATTATTTTGTGGCCCTCGTCAAATATATCAAATCTACTTAGAGAATTGACGTAAAAGTCAAGTTTATACTACATCTATGGCGGGCAACGGAAACCAAAAGCAAGAAATAACTAACCATCCGTTTAGGAGAGCGTAATGAAGACGAACTGGGCAAAATGATTAAGAGAGCGTGTGTGTGTGGTGTATACTGAAACGCTGTGAATTTATTCATGTTACGTCCAAATATACTGATATAATACAACAACTGCTCTTAAAAAGGTTAAAGTACACATGTAGAACTTCATATATTCAATCCGTTTAGGAACAAGGTCAGTTTGGTATAAAAGGACGAGGGAGGCATATATACAATAGAGTGCAAATGAGTGGCACTGGCTATCAGAATCGTCAGAATTTGTAGATTTCGAAAACACACACACAATCTCGCTCACACACTCTCTGTGGTAACTCAATTATGGAAGAAGGGTTGGTGGTGTTGATGGTGATGCTAAGTATGTTTGCTTCGAGTTTTAGCCTCTCCTCTTCTTCTCCTCTCAACAGTGAAGGCATGCATGATGATAATGGTTTTTAATTCTTGTATCTGTGGAAGGCCTCATTATTATTATTTGATTTGATGATGTTTGAATTAATAATATTGTAATGCAGGTTTGGCGCTGTTAATGTTGAAGAGCAGAGTGGTGAGAGACCCGTTTGGAGCTTTGTCCAACTGGAATAATGGCGAAGCCTATACACTGATCCATGTTCATGGTTTGGAGTTGAATGCTCCGTTCACGGCAAAGTCGTTTCCTTGTGAGTCAAGATTCCTCCTTTCTCTCCTTTTTTCTGGTTAAGATAGTACAAAAAATAACAGTTTCACGTTAAGGATTCGCCTGAATCAAGAGTTGTTCAACTTGCAGGAATTTGAAGGACCTTTGTCTTGAAGGAACACTAGCCCCTGAAATTGGGCGGCTGCCGCACATAAAATCTATGTAAGAGAATATGTATATATATGCCATTATTGATTATAAGCAATATATAAAAGTTCTTCAACAACTTCTATCTGGCAGCATTTTACGCAACAATTCTCTTTCTGGAGAAATTCCTAAGGAGATATTACAACTACAAGAACTGGAAGTTCTTGACTTGTCATATAACAACTTTAAAGGATCACTTCCATTTGACCCTCCCTACAATCCATCCCTCACTACCCTGTAAGTTGATCCTTTCATATCAAATATATGCTTTTTTTAACCCTTTCTGGGTTTCTGTTTTTTCCTTTGATTTCTTCCAATATATACATATACTGAACAATAATCAATATCTTATCAACTCAGCTCTAGAAGCGTATCAACTGAATATGGATTCTGAATCTGATGAGAATAAAGATCAAATAACCAGTTCCACGACTAAAGCCGTATGTATATTTAATTTCTGGTATATAGCAAATAATCATATTGTAAAAATCAACTAAAGCATATGTTAACTAGAGTCGTATAATCAGATTTATTACAATCAAAGAAAACGGATAGCTTTTCTTAAGTCAGTTAGCTTAACTGGTCTGTTAGGATTATTTTGCTATTTAAGTTAGTTTCCCACCATACACCTTCAGCATGCTAGTACAACGTTATCACACTTTATACGGTTTCATGCTTATTAGGGCATTCCATATCTATACCATGTCTCGTATAAAATTGAGTTTATGGAAGTAAACTATTAGATAGCGCCCAAAATGGTACGTAATATCAGATTCAAATAGACCAACAAATAACGAGCTTGATGAGATTATGTTGAGTAATATTTTGCCTGCTGTTTGGCATTGTCTCAGGCACACAGGCCACCATGAGGATGTTCCTTACAAGAGGAAACTTCTTCATAGATCGAAAGCAAATAGACACAGAGATGATAAGAAAGGGTCTGTTTCACCATCATCCTCACCTTTCCCTTCTTCATTACCACCAGATAATTCTGAGCCATTCTCACCATCAGAGCCACCCTCAAATCAACCATCTGCATTAACCCCATCACCATATAATATGTTCTCACCTTCAGGGTCCCCTGAAGTTTCCCCTTCACCGTCGCCGTCCTCTATTTTTCTCACGCCTTCAATTTCACCTGTGGTGACACCAACCACTGGAATATCACTAGCAGCACATCCTCCTATTGTTGTGTCCTCTCCGCCACAGTCCAATTGGATTTCAGCTCCTTCCCCTGCTTCATTTTGGAACCCAGGAAGCACAAATAGTTTCAAACCCAAGAAATCTTTGATCATTTGGTCAACAGCAGGGGGTGTATCCTTACTGGTTGTTGTGTCAGCGATTGTTTTCGTTTGCTTCCGAACTAGCAAGGTTGTAACCGTGAAACCTTGGTCCACAGGGTTAAGTGGGCAGCTACAGAAAGCTTTTGTCACCGGTAAATTCTACTATCTTATCGTTTTGTGTTTTCGTATTATGCTTAGAGATGCCTTTGGACAATCTTAGTGGTGCACTCAACTGTATTGGTTCAGCGCATTTGGAACTTTACCTAAAAAGCTCCCAATAGAAATCAGAATTTGGTTGATAAGGAGCTCTTCTACAGGCTTTTGTCAGTATTACTTTATTCTCTTCATCAATAAGTTCAGTCAGCCATCGTTCATTCAATCTCCTAGTATTACACTTGAAACAAACCAAAATAAGTTAATTTCATGGATCTTCATCATTCCTTTCCTTGTTCACTAATACTTATTGAGAATGTGAGATCCAGGTGTGCCAAATCTCAGACGAGTAGAGATTGAAGCAGCCTGTGAAGATTTCAGCAACATTATCGGTTCTATTCCAGAAGGGACTGTTTATAAGGGGACTCTTTCCAGTGGTGTTGAGATTGCTGTAGTATCTACTGCTGTGACTTCATCTAAATACTGGCCTAAAGCTATGGAAGCTCAATTTAGAAGAAAGGTACGAGAGCCATGGACACAAAACACAGTGAACGAAACTGACTTCATCCTTAATTCCCTATTTTTAACTTGTTCCCCGTCGTTCCAGATAGAGACCTTATCCAGAGTGAACCACAAGAACTTTGTGAATCTTATCGGGTATTGTGAAGAGAAGAAGCCGTTCACAAGAATGATGGTCTTTGAGTATGCTCCAAATGGAACTCTCTTCGAACATCTACATAGTGAGTGCCATTCCAAGTCACTTCAATTATAGTTCAAACTAAAATATTCATCAGTTTCTGTCTCCACTCATTGTGGAGGAATTTACTGCAATATCATCTGACGTATTATCATTAGATATTAGGCCTATCCGGTATTTTTATTCCAGATATCTTACGCCATCCAAAATACCAAGTGACCTAAAATGATTGCTCTAAGTGTTATCTAAGTGCTAGGATGAGTGGATGACAGTAAGAATTAAAATATGAAAATATCTTATTGTTTTCTATCTAACCTAAAGGTTAAAATATCATTCTCATATGACTTGCAGTAAGAGAAGCAGAGCAACTAGACTGGGTTATGAGAATGAGGATAGCTATGGGAATAGCTTATTGTCTAGAGCAAATGCATCAGCTGGAACCACCCATTGCCCTCAGAAACCTTCAATCTTCATCTGTATACCTCACTGAAGATAATGCAGCTCAGGTATCAGACCTTTGTTTCTGGAATGACATGGCTGATGCTGCCATAAAGAAAAGTTCTGCAGCTACAAAGCCATCATCGGAATCACCATCAACATATACAAAGGAAAATGTTTATAGCTTTGGCGTTATACTGTTTGAGTTGATCACAGGGCGAATTCCCTATCCTGTGGAAATTGGCTTTATTTCACAGTACCTGACAATGGGGCAATCTTTGAGAGATATGGTGGATCCAACTCTGAACTCTGTGCAAGAAGTAGATATTGAGAAATGGTGGGGATTGATAAAAGAGTGTTTGAATTCAGGACCAGAGAAAAGGCCAACTATGAGAGAGGTTGCCGCTAAGTTGAAGGAAATAACTGGAATGGGACCTGATGGAGCAACCCCAAAATCTTCGCCTCTTTGGTGGGCAGAACTCGAAATTATGTCCTCAGATGATTGTTCCTGAGAATTTTATTTATCCATGAACACGAAGAAAAGGCTGGGATGATGTTAATGAAATATAAGGCGCTGAGCTTGGTGTTTCGTGCCATTTTTCTTTTCATTTATTATGTACATGATTGTGCTATTGATTCTTCTGTTGAAGCTAACAGAAGTAGCATTTAGGATTAGGGAGTGCTTTTTAATATTTTCTTTTGAATGGAATTTTAGTGTGAATTTGACAAAAATGGCCTGATTATGTTTTTTTTTTGTCTATATCCAACTAGACGGGGTCATAAACATAGCATGGAATTTGTGAAGTGTGCCATATTAATAACAATTTGTAGACAGCACAACAACTTGTCATAAATTTTATGTTTTATCACATGGAGATTGATTGATTTTTGGTATCAAATATATAACAGGTCCCGATCGACAACAGGTCCCAATTTGTAGAAACACGTTTGGTGAGGTTCCCTTCCAACTCACTCCCTCAACAAATATTAGCTGCGTTTGGAAACATGTTGGGGAGCCCGTTTTGGCTCCCCAAACCCATTCTCACGCAAACCGAGACAAAATTCCTCTCACATAAAGTACCTCAGAATCTGTGTCCGTTTTTCCAACGGATTTCCAAACGAAGCCATTAGATATTTGAATGCATTCCTCTCGACAGAATCTCCAAACATGACAAATGTGAAAATGGGTGTTGAGACTGACGCAACGGAGCAAACAGGATCTCCAAATATGCACAAACACGTTTGAACTTTTAAACCTCCATTACAGTACTTGGGAGAGTCACCCTAACTTTTGAGTGCTAGATAGACTTTTGAGAATAATTGACGGCTCACATTACTCAATATTAGTATGATCTAAGAGGAATTGGGATTTCACCCTGCTCTCAGATTGTAGATAAGTACAACCCCTTTCCAAAAATTTTTGCATAAAAAAAATAATTTGAGATTATTCAATTCATAAAAAATAAATTTTATTTTCTAAAAACATAACTTAAATATTTCTCAAATGGGGATGGATTATGAAAAACAGCTTGTTTTATTTTATAGATTAAAAATAAAGTAAAATATTCTTTTGGGCAACTTATCGTCAAGTGGGCCTGCAATATGAGTCGGGCTCCTTAAACTCTGAGTTTAGATCCGATTTTTTAAGCTCATACGATTAGGCTGATAAAGATGTGACCCATAAAGATGGAATGGAGCCATTTTGACATATTTACTAATTAGACATTTTCCTATTGATCGCATGAATAAACAAGCTGATTAGTAGTGAGCGTTATTACATTTTACAATTAATATGGATATTGATAATTATGCATGGCCTTCAGTAACCAGAATCTTCGATCTTATGAGCATTTATATCTCTTTCTTTGGTGATATTTTTGTTATGCAATTATTTCTTCGTTATTTCCAAACAAACAGAAATTTAAAAGCAATCGTTGAGGATAAATTTCACAATACAAGAATTCGTTGGTTGTCAATAAAACATGTAACAATCAAGAATTCGTTGGTTGATAATTAGATGATTAGTCGTAATTAACGCAGACAATTTGTGTAATATATGTATGTTTATAAAGGCCAACTATTTTGACTGAAAGCTGATAAAAAATATATTTTTGTCTAATAATACATTCAAAGACCAAACTCTATTATAAATTAAAGGATAAATGTACATTTACTTATATTATTGAACCGTCAGATAGTGAAGTAATGCGGCTTCAATTTAATTCGTCAAATTAGCCTAGTCTTTTAAATAGAATTAAGAAAGCTCATCAAAACCATATATAATGTGACCATCAAGTCTAAAAATATGGTGCATGCATGTGTACTTATTAAGGATGAATGTAAGAAGAGTATTAAATACACATAATAACTAGAAAAAACTTGACACCACGTGACATTGAGTCCAAAAATAATCAAAGCTGCCTCAATGTTATTTACATATACATATATATATATATATATATAATTTTTTAAGTTCGATAGAGAAAGACTAAATTCATATATGGTGAGCCAGCCTCGATAGAGAAAGACTAAAGAAAATCAAGAATTTTATTAGAAAGAAAACATGCAGTTCTCTAAATACTGATTAACTGTTGGTAAAAAAATAAATCTGATAAACTAATAATGTAAAAAGATTGTGCAAATGGCTGAAGAACAGTCACAAGATAAAAGTACGAAGCATTATATTAAATAGACGGATAACATAGGATCATAACAAAAACACAGTATTGCGACCGATGTAGGCTCTGAAACCCGATCACAACCTATTAAAGATAACTAGGGTTTATTGTGGGTAACATAAGGGACACCACTGAAAGCATAACACAACGAACCGGTAGATAGAAGCATAAGCAACAACATTAAAATTTGTAAACCAAACTTGTTCATACGATATCTATATAAGGAGAGAGTAGTTCAGATCGATGATAAGTTGTCGCTGCTACCGAATGAAATCCACAACGGTTGATGATGTATCAGTATCAGTGCATACGAAGAGAATTAAGCGCTGGCCTTTTCATTGCCATTGATCTTCTTTCTGAGGCTGTTGGCAGTATCATCACCAACCTCCATCTCTGATGCTTCAACAACTCTAGCTTCTTGTAACCAAACAACATGGTTAACAAATACAGTACCAATATATATATATATATATAAGCTGGATTTAAAAAAATCTGTGAGAGAGAGAGAAAGAGAGATCTCATACACACGTATGGAGAAAGATATTAGATTGAGTGCTTGTGTGGCATAACTATTGAGAAATGTTATTAAGATGGGCGGTGTGAATAGTATAATTGTATCGAGATTCAAAAGACCATAAATTCAAATTAGAAAATGGGAATCATCGTACGGATAAAGAACAAGAATTTTAGACAACAGCACAACTGTATGAAATAATGAAGCATTGAACTAGACAATATATTTACAAGACCCACAATATTAATAAAAAAACAACTGAAAATTTGTTGAATCAATATAATTAAGGAGAACTTATAAAATGAAGGAAGATTATTAACTACTGAAAAAATTTACCAAGTTGAACGGCAATAGTTTAACTGTATACATTCACCAGATCAAAAAGTACAACAAATTGAAACTACAGGATAGGAATCATCATACAGATAAAGGATGAGCGAATTGTAGACAACACTAGAACTTATAAGATAAAGGAAGAGTCATCTATAAGATCTGGTGAAGAAATAGAGGCAAAAAAAAAAGCTAAAACATAAAAAATGAAGGGATGTTACATGAAGCATTTAGAGAAGGGGCACCAAAGATATACGCTACTAATACAGTGGAAATCTCTCTACATTAGAGGTAAAGAACAGCGAAAATAATTTTTCCCATGCTTTTCACAGTAGTTTCTTTTATCAACAGTAGTTTCAGCGTGATGATTCAACATTAATATAGAAGAGGAAGATTAATTAGATAAAAAGATGCTGACAATAATGATGCTTTTATTAGAACACATTAGCATGATGTCAACCAATAGCTTACTGGAGGGACCAGTTGTATATATGACCGATGTTTCTAAATTCTAACCTTCAACCGAAGGGGTTGAGTCAACCAGTGGCTTATTGGAGGGACCAGGGTTTGGATTGGGGCACATTAGCATGATGTCAGAACCCCAAGTACGCATATCTTGAGCTCGAATTTGTTCTTGATGCTTTTGAAGTTCTAAAAGCCTCGTTATTTCATTTCTCATCTTTTCCGCTTCAACTGAAACACACACAAAAATTGAACTCCATTATATTGATGGCAAATACTTGTACTACCTACAAAAGCCCTTGAGAGTGTGTGCATGCGTGTGTGTATTACTCTCTTTAAGAAGCCTGTCTTTCTCAAGCATAGCCATTCGATATTTCACTTCGTGCTGCTCAATTAACAATAAGCGACGCTGATTCTCGTAAGCCTTAACTTGTGGACGAAGCACCGCTATCTTATTCTGCATTCACAAATCTCAAGCTTTTGAGGTGGCAGACACAATCTTCGTTACACCTCAAAAGGAACAAAACGAATGATAAGTTTCAAGGTGCATGCAATTTTCACCTCCAAATACTTTGCTTGCCTCTCCATTTCAGCAACGTACTCATTTTGCCTGGTTCGAGACCTTTGTGCAGAAAGCCTGTTTCAAATGGTTCTGCACATATGTAAGTAAAAAAACCGGGGGTTCTATTCTATCTGAAGTTATCAATTTTAAGTTGGAAAAATTATCAAACAAATCAAGAGCCTTGACACTTAAACTTGCATTTTGATTTTTGATGAACTGCAACAGAAATTTTCATAGCACAAACTTTCGAAATATATACCGGTTGATCCTCCTTCGCGCCATTATTTCTTGGAGACTTCTAGGGCTTCTTTGGCCTTCACCGCTTTGATGTTGAGTACCTGAGCCATCGCCAACTTCGATTATTTTCTTCTCCTCCGGGACATCGTCGTCGTCGTCGTCGTCGTCCACAATGATGACATCAACATGGCGGTGGTAATCTTGGGGGAGAGGAGGCTTCGTGGAGATTTTCTTCTTCCCACGACTATCTCCGTCGACGGCGACGGTCGTTGCTGATTGAAACGAAGAACCTGTCCCCAGAGTCAATTCAGTGGATGGTCCCCCAAGCGCGAGTGATGGTGCGGTGGTTTCAGTCTTTCTCAAGCTTGACATCTTCGCCACAAATAGCTCCTCCTGCAAACAAAAATAATCACAGGGAGATCGAGTAAGGTTTTCGCTTAGTTGACTTCAAGTCTGAAAACGCATGTCTAACAGGGGGGAAAAATATGGGCCTGTCACGGACACTGGTAGAGAAAAGACAACGTTTCTGCACAGAGAAACTGACACTATAGGTTACTTTACACACACCCACACGCACGCATACACACACACAGACAAAGGACTCATGGTGGTCAGAGACAGAATGTCTTACCATATATAATTGGCAAAATTTTCACCACATGCATTTACCATATTTTGATCGAGTTTAAAATATACAACAGCCCCTAAACTTTGTGATATGTAGATAATAGTCTTAATTTTTGAAACTTTACAATAAACCTCTTAAATTTTTACATTTATTTTTTACAAATGGTTTAAAACGTCTTAAAGGGTTTATTTGCGTATAACTCAGAATTTAAGGGGTTAATATATGCACATAAAAATAAAGTTTAAGGGGTATAAAATTGATAATTAAGAGTTATCTGCATAAAATTTTAAGTTTATAGGCTTATTATTAAGTTTTAAAAGTTAGGGAGGTTATTTAATTACATATGATTTAAGTTTATGGTTTTTTATGTAATTTATTATTTTGTTAAGTAATTAAAAAATCCCCTGCACACGAACCGATGACAACATTTGAATCATATGCTGATGCGCTGGATGGAAAGCCAGATATTATTTCTGGGTTTTTGGGTACTCAATTACTTACCAAATGTTGGAAGATTGATATACTTTGAAAGCAGTCAAATTGTCTGACCAACATTGATGCTGTGTATAATTGATGATAAGGCGCAAAATTTAATGTTCAAATATATATAAATATATATTGTTTACCAAATGTTGAAATATATTTAGTGGCCAGGTACAATTTAATGGATTGCCAGAAAATGCTGAAGAGGTGGTAAGCACCTAAATATTTGATGCCAAAAATGAAAAAAAAAACTTTGAAGCGATTCGAAACATTGAACTCAAATATTACTTGCCATAATGTTGAAGGATTAAGATTTAAAACACTAAATTACATGCCAAATTTTAGAAGGAGTATTTGAATAAGGACGAAATTGAACAAAATGTTCATGCATCTTTGACCCCCTGGTCCGTCATGTCGTTTCGGTCAGCATCTACGGTGTCAAATCTTCAACATTGGAAAGTGAATTACAAATTCAAATGAGATAAATATTGTTTCAAATTTTTTTGGATTCCCCAAATACAAGTTCAATAGTGTTTTTGTAAAATGAGATAATCTTATTCACATATTTATCTCAACTTATGTAAAAGTACTTTTCTATCGCATTTTCAAACTGGCCCAAATTAATCCCCACACACAAATAATAGTTGGTTTTTTTTCATTTGTAAGTTATAGATAACAAACAAAACAATGTTAGGATCGTATTTAACTTTAGTGTTTTTAGCACAGATAATATATCGTAATGAAATAGAAAAAAAATAACAATTTGCGTCTATTTTTTAAACTGATAAAAAGAGCTGTTGTGAAATTTTTGACATGGACATATATAATGAACGTTGCACAAAGATATATATGATTTAGCTCCATCTCCAAACCGAGCTTCACTAATCTTTGTAAAGAGCTATTCAATATTAGCTGCCATTGTCCACTTGTTTCCACTAAAACCATTTATGAATTCATATTCTTGGGAGACGAATTCCTGTCGCACGTTTCACTGGATATTTAGAGTTATCAAACGTTACCGTGTGATCACTGTGTTATGTATTTTTTCTTATCTGGCACTTGTTATAAATTTCAAAGTTTAAGGAGATTATTTCTCCAGGCCATCACATCATTGATTAAAATTGCTTAGGAATTTGGTGCATGCATGTTTTCTATCTTTAATGTGACTTATTTTTTTTTAATTCAAGGAAAATATTACCTGTTGTCTCCACATGCTTTGTATATACTGCTCTCTCTTTAAAGTAACTGAACTCCAGTAACTATTATTAGTTTCCCTCCACATCTTTCTTGCACATTACATATTAATTATGAAGAATCTTGTATAGCCCAATGTAATGGAGAGTACGCCGAGCTAAACAAGTAATGATGCTTAATTAAGCCAA
>JANTPZ010093397.1:0-10029 GCA_025593235.1 Vachellia pachyceras | reverse complement strand
TGCTCGAGTTTTGTATGAAAGTGTTTGAGAAAGAATCAATTACTCGAGTAAGAAATCACAATGCTTGAGTATTAACAATGCTTCCTAAGATTGCTCGAATGTTCTGTGCAAGTGTTGAAAAATCTGTGTTTTGAAAAGTCACAATACTCGAGTACTAGATCATAGTGCTCCAGCATTAGAAATGCTGGTAGTGAATGCTGGAGCATTTTCAGAGAGTATTAGTGAACAGTGAAAATTTTTAGCTCGATGCTCGAGTATTCTCAGTGTTGGCAATCAATGCTTGCAGTATTTACTTCCAGTGTGAAGTGAAAGGTCACAATACTCTAGCACTGTAAAACTGTGCTCGAGCATTGGCTCTGCTGAAAGCTTTTACTTGAAGTACTGCTTGACAGCACTGATAAAAGGCTCAATACTTGAGCACTGCATTACCAGTGCTCGAGCATTGGCTGTGCTGTCAGCCAATGCTTAAAGTGCTAACTGGTAGTGTTCTCAGAAACCTCAATGCTCGAGTACTGTAAACCTAATGCTCGAGCATTGGCTCTGCTGTCAGCCAATACTTGCAGTACTTCATTGCAGCATTGTTTGTAAGCCCTGTTTTAGCCTAATGCTCGAGCATTGACTTACAATGCTCGAGCATTGGCAATACTTCTTGCCAATGCTTGAAGTGTTCACTGAGAGTATAATTTAAAACTTCTTTTCAAAAACACAATGCTCGAGTATCAACTTCCAATGCTTGAGAACTGTCAATACTTTGACAAAAACACTCAAGTATTTTCATGAAGTATTGAATTAAAACTCTGCAACTCAGATTTCAAAACACATTTTTAATTTCTTAAATGCTTTTTAACACATAAATCACTTGATTTTGTTATCATCAAAATAAGGTACAAACACAAATTTGTAGAATGATAATTTCAATTCTTTTTCAAAAGGTCGTAAGTGAAGAACTTCAATGAAATAAGTTTCACTCTATAGCACATGATATAGATATACCTACACATATGAACAAGTATGATAAATAGTATATGCATAAATGGTCAGTTCATGCTCAAACATATCTGATTATAATGATATCATATTCATAGTACCTCGGAGGTAAGGAATAATGTATTTCACTTTATTTTAATGTATTAATGATATTGAAGAACTATATCCTGCTAGTATATTAACGATAAATAATGTTATGACTTGTGAAATTAACAAGGATACATTAATGCCCCAAAAACACTTAATTATGGTACTTCCGGATCAAGTAGTTCTTCATCTCCCTTTTGTTAATTTCACGAGGTATAGAAGGATCTTTACCAACCTAAAGGTAATAATTTTCCTTTTTAGAGCTTTTGAGGAGTCTTAAAAATGCACTTCAACTTCTTTAAGTCACATCAAGACTCGTTTAGCTCAATTTAATATTATTCTTGAGAACTTGCATTTAATGCTTCTGGCATCAAGAGTCCTTCAGGGACTCTTATATAAATGATACTACCCAGTGTGTCATATGAAAGTATAGCCATAGCATTTATGAGGCATAATTCAAGCCCTTTATTGATTGTATGGTTAATTAAATAACGAAAAACATTCATATTCACTCCTAGTGAATGCATTCTTTCACAACATATACCAGATCATTCATATGGCCAATCATATGCCTTATTATTTTTCCTTTTCCATTTCTCTTCCAAAAATAATGGCTTGCATTCATATGGCCAATCATTTTTTTATTGGCACTTAACAATGGTACCGACTCATTATCCTTATCATTCATTACATCGCATGCTATTTTATAATGTACTGTCAACATCGACTTTATTTCCTTCCCATCGAACTCCACAATTTACTGAAATCTTGTTATTTTTAAATGTGTCAGGTACCTGAGTCTCTTTTGGGACTATAATATTCTCTTCTAGAGAAAATAACTCTTCAAGAGTTAGCTCTTCTTAAGCAATCAAATATTGTTGACCATCGTCAACTGACTATCTATATTTTTGGCTCCTTTTATTTTTGGAGGATTTTGTTATCTTTTAAATTGATGGGCTTTTCACGCTTCAGGCGTGTTTTAAATTCGTTCATAATATCTTGTCCTTCAGGGACACAGATTCTTATAGGAGCATTAGCAGTTGGGATATGTGACTTTTTCAATTTATTTTGATCAATAAATGCTTCAGGCATTTTATAGCTAAATTATATGAATGAATTATCTTTTGAATTTTCAATGTACATCATTTCAGTACAAGGATCAACAATGAGCCGATGATAATTCATTCTAGCTAATCTCTTTACCCAACTGCTTATTTCTCCCCCTGATGCTGGTCAAAGTAATTTATCAAATGACACTTGACAAACTGTGCCATAAAATTCATAACCAGCATACATCCACATCATGTTTTAAAGACATATTTTGGTGTGTTATGATTTTATAGGCATATATCACACACCCAAAAATAAAAAATATATGTTCTTGATCGAAAACCTTTGTAATAGGGAAAACTTTTAATAATTTGTTGGCTTTATGCGAATTAACAACGCTGCATACAAAATGGCTAATCCCTAAGCATAATATGGAAAATTATATCTCATGTAAAAAGGTTGCAACCATTTAATCAATCATTCTACTAGTCCATTTTGCGTATGAACATGAATTACAAGATGTTCAATATCAAATCCAAGGGGTGTGCAATCCTCATTAAGGCTAGTGCAGTAAATTCATTAGCACTATAGCATTCCTTGATCGGATAATCAGGATAATGTGATATTAACCATATTCTTTGAGCAAATTATCTTGCAAACTTCAGGTTGCAAGAATATAACAAATAACCGTGAGACCATTTAGTTGATACATCAATTAAAACCGTATAGTAACTAAATAGTTCACCATATGGGTTTATCACCCTATAAATATATTCATGTATCCGTTTTAATAATGTGAGAGGCTCATATTGTATTTAACTTTATGAGAGCCAATGATATCTTCCCCTTAGAACATGGAGCATATGAGAAACAGTGGTATCTATATACACTTTAGGGTATAACCACATTTATTTTCAATCATTTCTCGCATCATCATTAAACCCAGATGGTCTAACTGGTCATGCCAAACATTGAATTCATTGATAAACTTCTGGTTTATCTCATTAAACTGCTGGCTTGTATTAATTAGTAAACTTATGGTTTACTATCTCATGACATACATCAAATTCATCAGTAAACTGTTGGTTTACTATTGTATGTCAAATATCAAATTCATCAGTAAACTTCTAGTTCACTGCTATATGCTTTCAACTTTGCTTGTATACAAAGTCAGAGGTAAAATGGAAGAACTTGAAATGTAAAAAAAATAAATATATATAAATAAAACAACAATAATATAAATAAAGTTAATCAATCATATATATAATTAATTATACATATATATAATTTATAGTGTTGTAAGTATAACAATAAATAAATATAGCTTCTGGCTATATTATAAGGTATGGGAAATATATGGCATCTGGCCATACGATAACTTTTATTTCCATTTCTGAAAATATCATGAAACTTTATAAGTTTCTTATAAATTAGATAGAATAAAGTGCATTTTCAAAGCATAATTTTGTTCCTTTCAGCAACATATAATATTAGCTCTTTCGGAGCCTTCAATGCACACCAAATTTATTAAGTATACCTATTTTTTTTGTGGTTCTTATCAGTTTTTCTTCATTTCAAGTGAGAATTAGAACCAATACAATTTTGACTACACCAACACCGATGACTATGGCCATATCCCATTTCTCAACTATCACAATTATTATGTTTCACAATATTCACTTTTGGAAATAGAGTCGAGCTTATTGGGAAAATCCATTATTAACCCAACATATCAAACTTTATAAATGTAAAGGCATCCATTCATAATGGGCTTTCAGGAGGATAACCAACTTTTGATGGTTATGCATTTCTTTTAAATTATTCTAAAGAACATATGGGTCTTCTATATATGTAGTATATACAATGTTATAACTACTACCCAAAATTGCATATTGAACATAAATATCAACCGTATGCATTTGAATTTTAAATATGCATAATTCTTGATGGGAATATAATCAATTCTTTTATCATTATATACACCCATCACCATTTCGGTCCATTGATGGGGCGCCTGTTGCAGGCCAGAACGTACCGTTTTGGTCTTTCCAGCAAGTCGGGTTACCTATTCCGACCCGGTTCGCCCCTCCCCACTCAGCCGCCACACAGTTCCATTTTCCCTTCTTTCCAGGCAACGGTGGCTCACCTTTTTCCGGCGACAGTGGGTCCTTTTGTGACCAGGGGCATTTTCCATATCCCCACAAAAATCAAACAAAATAATGGATCTTTCATGATATATATCAAGAATGGGGGAAAATACATCATAAATCCCTTTTTAAAACCCCAATCAAACCTTTTCAGTGAAGACCCATAGATTCTGGTGGGAAGCTCCCTCATATGGAAAGTAAACATAGTGTTAATCAACAACTTCCCAAACATATATCGATATATTGATGAGCACGAAAAACTGATATATATATATATATATTCAAACATCCATACTTGCAAGAACAAGCAAATGTTGCAATTCTTTTGTAAAATTTTATTTTATTTTTCCTAAAGGAAAAATTTATCATTTCTCCAAAATCAGAAATGAGCTCTGGAGAGGAAGCAATGTTCCCGGTGAGCAAACTTGAATTAGAGAACAATCAAAATTAGAAATAAATTTTCAAATCTCTTTAATATTCCCAAAAAGTATTACATTTTCCTAACATGTTTAAATTTATTCCAAAAGAGATTTTAAAGGCAATTACAAATAAAAAAAATGATTTTAATCTCAAATCTAAATCTTTTGGGAACAAGATTTAAAAAACGAAAGATTTATATCATATATGGCTTGTGTGCATATATTAAAAATCAAAATAATATAACCCTGGGTCATATATTATAAAGACAACAATATAAATAATTTATAAAGAAGATTAGAATGAGATACAATTACAACAATCTCAAATCCTAGCCATGGAATCCGGTACTTAAAACATCCGGTAAAAGAATTAACTAATTTCATACAGTGGCTCATCAGATTATCCTAGATTGCTCAAGAAGGAAAAAGTAGAATAAGATAAAGTAGATGAAATAGAATAAGAATTGATATGGGATGAGTATAACTCTTAAAAAAAATTCGTGCTAATAATGTGTTGTAAAATGGGGGGATTTGGGAGTAGAAAAGAATAGTAGAAGAGATTGAGAGAAAAGAAGAAAATGGTATCAGATTGTATTCTTCATAACTAGAGAGGAGTATTTATAGACAATGTGGGAATCACAGAATTAAATGCCCTAATAACTAATATCTCCTAATAATCATAACCGACTTTCAAATAAATCGAATCTGAATCTATCTTAATTACAATATATTCATAAATAAAAATACATGAATTATAAGAACATCCACACTATATATTATATTTTATAACAAATTGGCTTTTATTAAAAATAAGACGTAATACATTATCATTGTAAATTGAAAATAAATAAAAATGGGAGAATTGGCACTTTGCAGAATTTATTGTTTAAAGATGTCCATGAACTCAAGTCCATGCTAAGAAAAAAAAAATTGATTTCTCATATTTGCGCCAACAAAATCACTCAAGTCAACTTCTAAATACATTGCAGTATAAATATTCTCCTTTGGTTGATGAATAAGATCACTAAAATAAGATCTTGGCTTTATAGGATATTGAGTGTGTGGGTGGTGTTTAGAAAGATAAATACCCACATTATTTGAAGAGTTTTAACTACTCAATATAACCCATGAATCAAATTAATTAATTCAATTAAGCTAATTAATATAGATTCATGAAAGTGTCACTCATGCATCTAAAATTACTGACACATATTAAGGTGTTTATGCAAGTTAACATGTCAGTTAGGGCGGGATGAATTAAAAAGACATACCTTCGGTAACATACTTTTTAGCCAATCCAACCCATAAGAGTTTTTATTTCTTTTCTTGTTATTTATCTAATAATTTTCTGACAAATCTTAAATATGAAAATATACCACAACTTAAACATAAAATATATAATTTAAACTTTAAATTATACAACTTAAACATAAATTACATCCCACAAGATTGAATTCAAACTTTAAAATACAAGCTAAATATAAACATCAAATAAAATTATCAACAATAATCTTAAATTAATAGCTTTTGGAGCATGATCAAAAGTTGTCAACATATTTTTTCATTACTCAATTCATTAATCAATTTAAATTTTAAAAATTTAAAAAGTGGGTTTGGCGGGTTAGCTTACCATATTTGCCTTGTATCAAAATGGTCTCCAATTTTTTTTAACTTAACCCACCACTTTTTTATTAGTTAGATTTGCAGGCTCAACTTATATTATCGTCTCTAATTTAAATAGTAAATATGGTTCATGTAACAAATCAACTTGGTTGGAGCATGATTAATTTTTGTCAATACATCCATGTGCTTAATTTTGTCTCCTCCCCACAGGTTTCCAAACCATTCTCTCTCTGTATTCAAATTGGATGGCGCATTATTGGTCCAAGGAAGGTTTTAGTTTTAATAACAAATTATTTAATTATAATATATATTGTAAAATATTTATATATATATATGTAACAGTTTATTAATTGAAAGAAAGATGATAGATATTAGTTAATTGACTTCGTTAATTTCTTCAAAATGATTTAACTAGCTTTAATATTAAAAATTAAAGGTAATATTTTTTTAACTTTGTTGATAAAAATTATAGATAGTCGATTTTTTTTAAAAAAATATCTTTCATAATTCATTTGGTTATATCTAGAATTCATTTTCAGGATATTTTACATGTAGAAAAAACTTCAACCCCGTTAATTAATTTTACCTTAAAATTAACAACTTTTAAATTTTATCTCCATTTAATATAATGAAAAAAGTCAACATATAATAACTAATAAATAAAGGGAAGAAGACCAAAAGTGTAGCTTGACATGAAAAAATTAATCACGTGTGTTATAGATAGAATGCATGAATTAATTGAATCATACTACAAGTGAGCTCTGATCGTTCTTGCTTAAGTTACACGCACGAAGTGGTAGCGCGATTTCTGGTTACAACGCTCTCCTCATTCTCTTCCTTCCCTGTCATTTCCTCAACTTTCTCGCATTCTCCTCCTCCTCCTCTCTGAAACGGAATTCTCAGGCAACAACAATGGAAGACACCAGCAAACCCACCATTCTCGTCACAAACGACGATGGAATCCACTCGCCTGGTTTGAGAGCTTTGGTTCAGGTCCTTGTCGCCACCAATCGTTACAATGTTCAAGTCGCTGCCCCTGATAGGTGCCTCTTTATTCCCCCATGTTCAACAACATTTTCATCGGTTGTTAATTTATTTGGATTTGATCATCTCATGTTTTTTGCCTTATTTCTCTGCCATTTATCAAGTTCTAGGCGTAAAATGAAATGTATTGTTGGATGTGGATGTATATGCTAATACACACGCACACACATATAGATACTTTTCAACAGCTAAACTTTGCGTGCCCATCATCAGGAAGTTTTAGAGAAACTGAGTTTGCTTATCGATTTGTGGCTAGCTTTTTCCATGTATGACAATGATTTCGTACACCTTGTAGCTCTTATTGATATCTTTCAACTTTTTGTTGCGGTTTCATAAAGCGTTTACAATTTTCTTTTCAAGCTCTGGAGAATATTATTTGTTCTTCAGTCCTTCCACATGTCACAGCATTACTAAACAAATTTGAACGTTTATTCAGTGAGAAGTCAGCTGTAAGTCATTGTATTACTTGGATTCACCCTGTTACTGCCAAGCAAATAAACATTGATGGAGCCACAGCCTTTGCAATTTCTGGTTTGTTTCTGTTTCCCATTGACCTATGTTGAAATGTTATTTTACACACACAAACATACTTAAACATCATTTTCTCTTCTATCTTTATATTCTTTTTTTTGTTGAGCCTCTTCCACTTGGTGATTTTGCCCATATAAAGGGAAATGGTGACTTTCAAATAATCTATCTAGCCTGAAATTGAATAATCTTGAACGCTAAATATGCTTCTTGTGGATTTCTAGGCAACTGTGATGTCATCTATATGGTTAAGATACTTATATTTAATGCCAACATTATATGTATTTTGTCCCCGAATTCTACAAAATGTATCTGTTCAGTTGAATGATTCTTACATTAAATTTGTTCCATTTTAATGGTAATGGGATTTGAAAAGCTATCTGCAACCTGGCCCTACTGCAAATTGAAGGCCACCTTCTCTTATTGCTTCTTATCTATCAGTTTCAAGAGAAAAACCATATGGAACAATCAAGATCTTTAGACTTGCTAAATTCCTCTTCATATTCTTGTACAGTTAAAATGCTTTTCAGCTGACATGTATATTTGCTTATAATTTAGACAATTATAATATTTTCCCTCCCTTTTATTTGACAGCAGACCTATATATTTTTCAGTCTCTCAACATCAAACTTTTTTTAGGGACTCCAGCTGATTGTACTTCTCTTGGAATTTCCAAAGAACTCTTTCCTACGGTAGCTGATCTGGTAAGGTTGAGGTTTAAGATTTTAATTTTGAATTTAAAAGTACTGGATTCCTAGAATGGACTCTTTCCCTAAGATGATACCATCCTCGCAGTTTTTCTGCAGTTCCATTCTGAGAACACTATAGCATATAGCGTTTTAATATAGTTGGTGAAAAGGGGCTCATAAAACTTCTGATGATACAGGGGTTACCTCATTTGCACCAAAATTGTTTTTCTATATTTTTATTTTCTCAGCATTTCCCCCCTCTTTTTCTTGAGAAGGTCCTCTGCATAAGAGATCCACATAAATAACCAATCCTGTTGATCACTAATGTCTTTTCACAGGTAGTTAGTGGCATAAACATGGGTAGCAACTGCGGTTATCGCAAGTATGTAGCTTTCACCCCTTTGTTTGGATTCTTTTAATCATATCTTTATGAAGAAAGCATGGTTAGCTTGAGATAGGGAAGAAAAGGACAGCATCTGAAGGCCTATTCCCTCACTAAGTAAACAAAATAAAGTTAGGTACTATGATGTGGATTTATATTAATTTTATTTTTTATAGTTCGATTAGGAAACTATCATTTTTTTCCATATAAAGTACTAAAGTGGAAAGTAATGCTTAAGACCTAGTATTTCATTTTTAAAAAGTTAGATTTTCAAGCAAAGGATGTAAAAGAAACTTAAGAAAGGCATAAAATTGAAGCATAACGAAGGAATATTGAAGTGAGCAAGGAGATAATTGCATCTGCGTTCCTTGAAATTTAAGGCACACCCAACTGCAATTGAAAGTTTGAAACTATGATATCTTTTTTCACTATTGTTGCTTCAGTGGTTATTACTTGTTTTTCCATATTGCACTCTTGTACAGTGGGCTTATTGTTGTGCTAACTAGAATTCCCATTTTTGCAGTGTTTACTCAGGCACAGTAGCTGGAGCTCGAGAGGCTTTTTTCAATGATATACCTTCCATTTCCATCTCATATGATTGGTACAATGCAGCAGCTGTTCCTATATCACAGGAATTTATTTCTTCAATTGTTAATTTTTTAAACAACTTTTATCAATGATATAGCTGATGGGGATTATAAGCTATGCCAATCATTTTTCCTTTTATTCATTTTCCTATTTAACCATTTTAGGGTTCCTATCCATCCAGGGTTAAAGGAAAGAGTGACATACATGCCTTCACCCTTTCTGCTCAAGAGTGCTTGCCTATCATAAGTGCTGTATTGGTTGAGATAAAGAATCAAAGATATCATCAAAGATGCTTTTTAAACGTAGACGTGCCCACAAGTGTTGCTAGTCACAAGGTACACTGTGATCATTGTTGCATTTCTGTGCTTTGCATGCAAAATTTTGTTAACGTGATATAGGTCACTACGTGCATGCATGTCCCCATTTCGGCAAGATACAGAGCAGAGGATAACAAAATTTCTTACAAAAAGCTGAAGAACTTGGGC
>JANTPZ010093396.1:0-15063 GCA_025593235.1 Vachellia pachyceras | reverse complement strand
AATAGTCGAGTTTATTATTTTCAACGTCATGCATGGCATCTTCAGAATACCTATCGTAATGCCAGTAGCCTTATAGCCTAATCGGCGAAAGGGAACACTGTTTCCCCAAAGGTATACGTAAGTCAAGACAAAACCATCTCGAAATCTGTAAAAATCATCTTGAAATCCGTAAAACCATTTTAAAATCGTAAAATACCTTGGAATCTGTAAACTCTTCTCTCCCAACAACGAAATTTTCAAACATATACAATATCTACCACAATGAAACTAGCATTTTTAGCACCTTCCGTTTGCTATTAACTTACTGATGATGAGGGTTGTATTTAGTGGATTGGTTTGTTTATATCCACTACCACAATGAGAGCATACATGCACTTAGCATAAAAAAACTACTTGGGCTCTGTTGGGAAAACAGACACAAATTCCGAGACAATTTATGTGAGAGGAAAAGTGTCTCGGTAAACGCACTCGTTGTGCCAACGGGCAAAGTAAACAGAGCCTTGATTGGGGCTGCGGAGACTTGGCAATAGCGCAGCAGTGGAGTGAATTAAGATGGATGGCCCAAAGTGATATATATATATATATAATTGTGAATGGACTAACCTTTTCATCATTTATTGGGCCTTGACCCATCTAATCTGTCACGCAGTACGCGCCAGCGCCACACGGGCTCATATTTGTAACGACCTTGTTTTAAGGATATACACCAAGTATGGGCATACGGGGAACAAGACACTTTGTCTAATTGAATCTTATCTCGTATTCTGTCATCTTACTCTTACTGCTCCGAACTCGATAAGGTTGCGTGCTGCTTTCAACACTACAGGCTCAAATTACGATTAAGCAATCAAGGATCAGTATTTTGATGCCAAAGTATAGAGATATATGCATTCTAGATGATGTTGGATGGTTCCATGCATCAAGATAAGGCAGCTACATATGGTGGCTGCTCCTTCTGATTCTAAATATAAATTCCAGTTTGTAGTAATTATTGAACGAAGTGTTTTACTGTATACTTGGTATCTGTCTTAAAGTGATAATTTACAAATGAACTCTCAACCATCCCAGAAGTCTTTACTCTTTGTTGGGATATGATCATCCTAGAACTGGCCTTTTCTTTGGATGTAACACGAGCGTTTCCAATACCATCCTACATAAAACACCATCAACAATACCAAAGATATTACTATGCGACACTGGATCATGACACTTGATCATTTATTTAGAAAAATCGATAAATGTGTGAATTGGCTCGCTCATCAAATATGCAACACAAAAGTTCAGATCCAAACAGTCCTACTGTTGAATGCTGGGATATTTCGCTCAGTAACATGACATGACTTCTTTTAGATATGAATTTTCTCTGCACGTTTTTTGGTAATGACCTTGCATTTTCTGGGAAGAAAGAGAGAGAGAAAATGTGGGGAGGGTTAACAAGTAATTTACTTATTATGTTTGCTGGCTTTAGAAGTTTTCATCCATTTAGAGATTCATAACCAAATCTTTCTTAGATAGGGTGGGGCAAGGGTTGGTGGAAATGAAAGTTTGAAACCAAGAAACACTTATCTGACACAGACAAAAAGGAGTTTTAAAAGATACAGCAACAAAGATGACCTGCAGAGACGCATATATAGCGGTTCATCATAAAGTTCAAAACCCAAAAGCATATGGAGAATTTATGAAGTGGACATACGAAGATTTAAAAATGTAACTAATGTTGGATTGTGAAGCACTCAAAAGTTGATTCCACAAAGCAGCGACAACACCAAAGGCCGTTATTATTCCGCTACATTTGATTTATTATTATGAACATTATGCTGTCCTTGCCAAATAATTCCTTAATATCCCCACAACCACCCACTTTTGGGGCTTTCTGTCGTGCCCTGAGGGAAGTTTAATGTCCCCAACTGAAAACGACATTGTTTGGTTTCAACATCACGGACATTACACTTAACGAGTCTGTTTGGCTCGGTGTTTAAAGAGTCCAAACGTACGTTTAACAGTGTTTTCGTAAAATGAGATAATCTCCTTCACATATTTACTTTAGCTTGTGTAAAAGTACTTCTCTACCGCATTCCCAGACGAACCCATTTACATATACCTCCAATGAAGTTACATGAAAGATAATATCGCTACTTACTTTTATAATACAGGAGTTAGATAACAGATCTGTGGATGATAAAGAAATTAATTATTTATAATAAATGTGTGTTAATTTCTTTAAATTATCATCTTTAATCATGTACGCTGGAACTAATTTGATAAAACTCCCGTGCAATTTATATTGAAAACTTTAGAAATACAATTATAAATTCAAAAGATACAATGAAATGGTGTCCCACGTTCATGTATCGCTCATGTATATATTTATAACCAATTGTAGTAGTCAATGAATACATATAGTTAATTTGAGAGGATAAAAAAAAGGAGAGGAGAGTAGGGAGAAAACCCGCAAAAATAGTAAAAGATTTTACTATTTTTGTGATTTTTCTCCCTATAACCATTCGTCTTTTTCTATTTAACTTCCCATCCCAATCAAATCTTACACTAATAACATAATTTTTAATGTAAAACCAAACATGAATGGGAAATTCATCTCCACATTAGACTGAATCAAACATGTTATCAAAAGTAATTGAACTCCGTGTTATTATATATCTTGACTAGCCCGTAGAAATCAGAATGATTCTCATGAACATGGAAAAACTACATACTCAGACCAAATTTCCAAATGTTGTCTACGATATTGCTTTTTTTCTTGTAAAGAGCACAATTTAGTTCAGGTGCTACCTCTCTATCCATCACCAAAATAACATAAATTTATTCATAACAGTTATAAAAGTCATATAAACTATGAATAATGCAATTGATTTCCAATTACATATTAATCCAACTTTATATTGAAAAAATAGAGAGAACATACTTCAAAATTAGAATTTAGAAGAAATACGAATGACTAAAAGATGATGTTGAAAATGGGTAAAACAGCCTAAGATTTTATAGTCTAGTGGTATAATATTTCTCAAGTGGGAGGTCATGGGTTCAATCCCGTCATTGTAATCTCAAGCCATTAACACATACCCTTCTAAATAAAAAAATGGGCAAAACAAAGTATAATGTAAAATATAGGGCTGAAGGCTGAAACGGAAACGTGAAAGAAACTATCTATGAAATAGGAAAGAGCCACTCCGTTTGACTGATATGGAGGCTCCAAGTTGTTAGATTGCCTAGATCAAAATGTTAAGCTGAGATTTGACAGTTGATTGAGTCAAACCTCTAATTAATAAATAGCTGCCTATCACTGTGAGCTCTGCCAATTACATGATGCCCAGATGCTTATTGCTTAACCTTTTGGTCTCTGGGAGGCCATTTCATCCCCACAAGCACTAGTTTATGATTAATTCCACCCCCCAATAAATTAAAATAAAATAAAATATAATTCATTCATAATATATATTATATTTTAAAAAAAAAAAGATGAAAGCCGACTCCTTGAGATTCCACAGTCATATTCTGTCTGACAGAGACCTCCACTAATAAACAATCAAAAAACTCATCTCTTTCCTTGTCTGTAAATTGAAACCCTACCCCTCCTAATTATTTAATCTCCCCCCATCTTTCGCTTTTTAATTAGTCAGGCCTGCTTATCATACTCACTTTAAAAATTAAACCCAAAAATAAATACAAATAAATAAATAGCCCCACCCAGCAAGTTGAAACTTGGGGGCATATGCATCATATATATAATATAGCCCAATAAAAAACAACAAACCAACACAAAATCAATACATTAAAGAAATACACATCCTCCCAGCAATGCTCATTTTACATCAAATATTATTATTCAATCCATTTTCTTGTATTTTTCTGCTCAACCCCCCAAAATTCATTTAATAAAATAATACAATCACTCCCTTCTCATCCAAATCTAATCTTACTCTCTTCAACCTACCTTTATGTTTTCTGGGGTTCATTGGGCAACTTGAGATTCACACTTGTTACCTCACAAATTGACCACACCATCTTCTCTGTCGTTTTAGCTAATTAATCGTTGGTTGACTTACGTACTCAAAAAGTGATAGGGACACAAAAAACCATAGGAATTTGTTTTTGTGGATAACAAGCAAAAAGAGTGTGATGAAGGGGACAACAGTTGGGTGTACAGTTATAGTTGTAAACTCACTTCTGTACCAATCGTAATTGTAGAGTTGATAGGCAAAATACACGGTCTATGCGTGTATTTGGGAACTCCGTTTCGAGAAAGGAGTTTACGGATTTTTAGATGATTTTACGGATTTCAAGATGGTTTTTATGGATTTCGAAATGGTTTTATCTCGACTTGTGTGCACCATTGAGGGAAAGAAGTTCCCAAACAAGCACTATATTTATGTTGGAGCATAGGAATGACTACAATAGAGGTCAAGTCGGATTTAATTGAGGCAATAGACTTGATCTTGCAAAGAAGCACAATAGAACATCTCTTTAATGATATTGTAGACGAAACTAGGTCTCTCTTGAATAGGAACTGATAAGTTATACCAAATCATATCCCTAGAGAGGATAACATTACTGCAGACAACATGGCTAAGCTAGCCCATGATATTTCCGGAAATTTTTGTGTATTTTGGCAACCACCATTTTCTGTTCATGAGGTTGGCGGCAATTGAGTTTTAGGGGCTTGTAACCCTTTTTTGTATTGGAAAAAAAAACAGAGCACATGTTTTTATGTTTGTATTTGTGTTGGAAAATTGATGTTTGATGGGAAGAAACGGCGTCGAAGTCCCAATGTTGGCTTCACTCTTGGCCTTAAGATTCAAACACAGATCCCATCTTTTATTAAACAAAACAAAAAAAAAAAAATACGTATGCAACTAATGATTTGTTTTTGAGGAAGAAGGATAAGGACACAAGCAATGAGGAGGGCGCACTAAGCTTGGTACTTTAACATGTGACA
This sequence comes from Vachellia pachyceras, assembly GCA_025593235.1. NCBI lineage: Eukaryota > Viridiplantae > Streptophyta > Magnoliopsida > Fabales > Fabaceae > Vachellia > Vachellia pachyceras. The sequence goes on along the minus strand of JANTPZ010093396.1, from coordinate 10,109 downwards.
TCCACAAACAACCATTGCCCATATAAGCCACATGATCTACATTCATTCATACATGTTGAATATAAAAATAGTGTTTATAATTATTTATCATATGGTGTAACTAAGTAATTAAATTGAAGTATGATCCTTAAAACAACGGAGAATAACCCAGAGGTCTCAAGCAAGTGAATGTGTTACAAAATGGTCTCAATAGGTTATTAATAACAAGTCGAGAAGCACAATTTACAAGTGAAGTATCTACCATTTACAACCTCTTGAGACCATTTTGTAACATATTCCCTTACTTGGGACATCTAGATAATTCTTCTTTAAAACAATACCCAGTTAATTTTTGTTAGGGAGATTAAGGAAGTTAAATAAATTACTTAAAGGTACTTATATTTATAATTTTTTTTAAATTAATTTGTTTGATTTTAAATTGATATATAAACTAATTATAACTACTTTTAAGTATGGTATTTAACTTCTTTAATCCCTCAATAAAACTCAACTGAATCTTATATTATTAAGTTGATGGTAGCATTGTAGGGAGATAGGGATGAAGGAAGAGGCGTTTAATAGAAGCAAAGGTATGATGTTGTGGGGATGAGATTAATGGATTGGTTTAAGTAGTAATAATAACAGATTAACTTTGCTTTCAAAGTTGGAGGGAGAATTTATGAATGCCTTGCTTTATAATTTATTATTATTCTCACTCATAAATCAAAAAGGAAAAAGAAAGGGTTTTTGCCTTTGGTTTGTTTAAGCGTACAAAAAGCCAAAGTGCAGGTCACTGTTCCTTTTCAATTTCCCAGTTTTGCTTCTTTTATTTTTAGAGATTAGTTATATTATATACTAATATTAAAATTCAAAAATACGATTGCACCACTGGAATCTTGCCATGCCTTGGGGCTTTTCCTTTCTCAGACAGTTCCTTTATGTCTTGGCAAACTAATTTTCTTTATCATTCACCTAAACCTAGTGGTAACATGTGTGGTTATAAATTTATTTAGTTATTTTTTTTAATTTTTGTGATATTTAAAAGGGGGAAGAGAAAGGAAGCTCCTCCCAACAACTTTATTGTTGTTTATTATTATTTTTCCACCGGATTCCAACCAAAACTATATTATTATTTTCATTAAATATCATTAATAAAATATTTATTAATCCAGCGTATTCTGTGTATCTCCTTTTCCGTTTTAATTTTTTAATCTCAATTTGGACAGTCTTATGAAAGTTAGGAACCCAATTACTCACCAAAAACAAGGATTCATTTTTATCAGACCATTTTTTCCATCCAAATCTCAAAATTCAAACATCACACCAGCACAATTTTCTGGCTTTCTTCCCATTTTTTTAAATATTTTCTCAAAACCTGAATATTATTTTCCCCAGAAATTTTCCAGATCATATTCATCTGTTCTCTGTTTCATCTAGCTCTGCTATTCTATTTTATTTTTATGACAAAAAATATACGCAAATGGTTATGACCTTCATCTTCTGGTTTCATGCCCAGCTTCTCATGTTTTTATAATTTCTAACATATCTTGATTTTTGCGTTGCTGTATCATTTTTCTAAAGGAAAAAAACTGCAGAAATTAGTGTCTGTTTTGGTTTAGTGAGAGTTTTGGCGGAGAAATGGAGTGTTGATGTGTAGTTTATGCATGAGTTGTTTTTACTTATGGAATCAAGGGATGGAATTAGCAGTGCTGTCACGGTGGTCGGATCAGATGATCCGTCGGAGTACCATGTAGCTCCCCGGACAGAGAACCCAGCAACCACTGGCGGAACGACAACGCCTACGCCGGCTCCGGCGGCCCAAGCGAGTGCTCCTCCGCCGCAGACGGCAGCGGTGGGAGGCACGCCGTTGGCTACTATGACGATGCCGGGGAAGAAGAAAAGAGGCCGACCGCGAAAGTACGGACCAGACGGGTCGGTGACCATGGCTCTATCTCCTAAACCAATATCTTCCTCTGCTCCACCACAAGTCATCGATTTCTCCGCAGATAAGCGCGGGAAAGTTCGTCCAGCTAGTTCGTTCAGCAAATCTAAATTCGAGGTCGAGAATTTAGGTAAATGGAAACATCTCTTTGTTTTTTTTTTTTTGGTTCTGGTGCTTCATGTTCACATTTGAGCTGTAGTGTCGTGTAGGTGTACTAACTATACTACCTCAGTACAAGTATATTTTTGGTATCCTCAAGTATTTATACTCCCTCCGTTTACAAGCGACGTTTTGTATTTAAGAGCGGAGGATATATTCTTGTTGGTTCAATTGTGTTGAGAAATATAGATGAGTTACGTGAAGGTGGAATAATCAGACCTGAATTGAGAGAACTGAGGATGTGGGACCTTGTGGATTAGATGCCCTTATTGAGGTCTTTGCTGTGTGTGGTAGGCCTGAAAAGTAACTTAGCTTTGTGGGTAATTGGGCGTGATATTGGAGGAATCTTGTTGTTACGGCTGTGATTTGGCACTTTGAAAGCTTTTATTGGAAGCCAAATGGTATTGGTGAATGGTGAAAGATGGATAGATGGGTAGATATTGTTACCTAATATCTTCAACTGTTGCTGAAAGGATTTGAAGTCAGCATATGGCTTCAATTGAGGCCGCCAAGATAAAAGCTTTTTTTTTTTGTTACCCACTTTTTATTTGCTTCTGGGTGATGTTTGTTTTGTTGTTCTTTTTCTTGGAATTGGCTGTGATATTATCGAACATTTCTTCTGGGCGTATGTGTGTTTTGTGTCAAGATAGGTCCAAAGTCCAAGCTGACATCAGCCGTGCTACTCTTTTTGGTCTCTCTCACATAACCTCCACCTAGTACTTGTAGTAGGTAGGTAGTTATTTGGTTTGTTAGTTTCCTGATACGGGTACGAGGTGGTTCTTTCAGTTGCTGGACACCACACACACAAACACACAGTATTAGAATACTCACTGTTTCTTGTAGGCGTATAATTCACTGCTTTTCATTCCTGATATTTATAACTTGAGCTACTTGTCTGAAATAAAAATCTTGAAAATGTTTGAAAAATCTACCTTAGAATCCAAAAGACGTGAAACTTCAGTTCTAAAATTGATATGCAGCTGTTGTATACAAGACACACACACATGGATGCAAAATGATTTTGGTAACATCAATTTCTCTTCTCTTATTACTTTTTGGTAAATATACATTTTTTGGGGGAAATCTCTTTTTTTGTTCCTTTCTTTTCTGTGTAAATTTTACTTCCGATAAGCTTCTAAGCACATGTATCTGTTCCCTCTTTTAACAATTTCTGGTTCAAATCCTGCTACAAGAAGCATGTTTTTTTTACTCAACAGAGTTGTAATTTTCACGTTAACAACTTGTCATCTGTATTACTCTTTGAAAATTGAAGTCGTGACATTAACTGGTTAAAACTCAAGCATGATGTACCGAAACTTTTAAAGCTTTTTTTAAATAAAAATAACAGCAAATATTGAAAAGAACATTTAGGAGGTCTACTTTCTTAACATGCTGCCCTATACTCTGTCCTATGCCAAAACAACGCCTATTATAGAATTTTGGGATGGGATAATGTATTATAAGGGGGAGAAAATGCTATTCTAGTCTAGCTCTCAAGGAAATTTCATTTCATTAAAAGTTTATTGCCGGACATTCAACTGCATAAGAGAAAACTACAAATGTTGTTTCAACTTTTATAGATGGTTTCTCAAGTCTAATTGTTCACAGTACGTTCTCTATATGACAAGAATGAGGGGTCTCTTGTACTAGAAACTCTTCAGATTTATTGTCGTTTCCATTTTCATAGGAATACTATCATGTTTTGTATCATGATTAATTATTTATAATTCTTACCTTAATGTTTTTTCAGGTGAATGGGTTGCATGCTCCGTAGGTGCTAATTTTACACCCCATATAATCACTGTTAATGCCGGGGAGGTATGTGGCAGAAACATTAATTGTTTATAACATTCATTTTGGTTTGGATTATGTAGGTATATAGATTCAGAATTAGGTAATTACCAGAACATTCTAGGCACATATGTAGGCCCTAAATCTTTCTTAAGTTGCCACTTTTACGGCTTCATTTTTTTTTGGAAGTGACCAGTCCCATGTTACATGCATTTATTTCAATGTATGATGCAATGGCTATACATACCATGATAAACAAGAGATTGATTAAAAAAAGGATTAACAATAGATTATAGATCAATTAGCTACTTTATCTTTGTAATTTTCTTGGGATAATATATTCTCTTGCCTTCTGTTATGACTAAAAAAATGTATATAATGTGCTTGTTTGGAAAAGCTTATTTACTCCCCAAAAGCATGTTCAACCGTGTTTTTTTGTAAAATGAGATAATCCCCTCCATATATTTACCTTGACTTGCGTAAAAGTACTTCTCTACCGCGTTCCCAAACGAACCTTAACGAATAGTCTTCTTTTGGTTAATCTTAGGACGTTACTATGAAGATAATATCATTTTCTCAACAAGGACCTCGAGCTATATGTATTCTTTCTGCTAATGGTATCATATCAAGCGTCACACTTCGTCAACCTGATTCTTCTGGCGGCACTTTGACCTATGAGGTGTGGCTTCTCTAACTCAATGAAGAACTATGGAGTTAATTATTGATGATATTTTTTTATTGGCATAATTGTTTGACTGTTATGAAGATATTATAACTCTTCTTCTTTGTCACTTTGACTCATAATAATTGTTATGATAAATATTATTATTGGCATGAGGAGATCACTTTTGGTGCTGTCATTGATATACTTTCATGATCTGAGATTGCTACCACCTTGGCTTCAAATTTTTGGTTTTTCTTTAATAGCATGTCAACCATTTTTCATATATTCATCTTGGATTTGTAGCTTTTACTCATAGCCTTGCAAAAAAAAAAAATTATTCTGCTTGATCCATCCGCATCATCTTTGCCTCAACCTCAAGTAACCTTTCAATCTGTTCATCTGATATGAATGCATTATCATATTATCCTTAAACCAGTGCCGTCTTTGTTTTATACAGGGACGTTTTGAAATCCTGTCACTGTCCGGCTCCTTCATGCCAAGTGAAAGTGGGGGAACACGGAGCAGATCTGGCGGCATGAGCGTCTCTTTGGCAAGTCCTGATGGTCGTGTTGTGGGTGGCGGAGTGGCAGGTCTATTAGTAGCAGCAAGTCCTGTGCAGGTACCATGTTTTTTTTAATTACATCTTTGAACTATTATTCAGTGTGTAGTGACAAGTGCTAACGGGCACGTTATCATCACAAATTTATTGATACTTATAATCTTCTTTCCAACTGATTGATATGATTTATCAGGTAGTGGTAGGAAGCTTTCTGGCTGGAAACCAGCATGAGCAAAAGACAAAGAAACAGAAAGTTGAGGTGATAAACACAGCCTTACCAACTGCTGTTGTTCCCTTGTCTACTGTTACTGATCCGGTCCCTCTCCTCACCTCTTCATCTTCCTTCCGCGGCGACAATTGGTCTGCCATCCCAGCAGATAACAGGAATAACACTGCCACCACCAATGCCAACACGAACAATAATAGTAATGATAACAATAATAATAAGCCAACTGATATTAATGTGTCACTGTCTGGAGGGTAATTTCATCCCATCTGCCATCTGTATTCGTTGCTGACGACGTTGTAACGGCCCTCCTAATTGATGAGTTTGTTTTTCTATTGTTTATTGTGACTGTAAGGTTATTGACAGTATCTTAGGACCACCCTGTTGGTTTCCGACATTTACAGGCTTCATTTCCTTGTACAATTCAGTTAGGTGATTAGATCTGCCAATGTGTCATGTTTTGATGTATTAGTTATTCAAGTCACGTTTCCTTGGGAGTGATAGATTGTGAAATCCAATTAAGCTATTCCTTTATCTGAATGCGTCTCTCTGTGCTTGAAGCATCAATGAGTTTCACCCATCTCAATCATTAGATGATTTTTGAAATGATGTTTTGGGAGTTATCATCATCAACTCCCAAGATGGCGTTTTCAGTGGCTGATACGATATAAATGAGTTGATGATAGAGACACAATATCAAGAGACTATCTGATCCCAGTAGATTATTACCCTGCAGGAATTAGGAAAGGAAGCATAGCATGATAGCATACTAAATTTGAGAGCCCTGATTCGGATGGAAATAACCAAAATGCTAAAGCCGGAATATATCTCGCATGTCATCGTTTGGCCAACATAAAATAGCATAAAAAAATTTAAAATCGTGTCATTGACTGAGAATCCGCTAGTTTCTGGCATATGTATCCTGGAAGCAAGTTCTAGCTGGTGAGAGGTTATACACATTCAAGAAATAATGAGGGGGGGATCTCGAGACATTGTGATTTCAGCATTATTCTAGGTAATCCAAGAAAAAAGCCACAGATTCCTATCCAAGGCCAGCTCCTGCATCCTTGCGGGGAGCATCAGCCTTGATGCGTGGCGGCCTGACAATCCGATCAATAAGCCCATATTCAAGAGCCTCCTGTGCATTGAAGCGTTTCATCCTGCTCAGGTCTTTGCTTATCTGAGGAAAAGCAGAAACGTTAGATTTCAAGCCAATAAAACCCACGTTCTAAAATACAGGAACAATCAGATGAACACCCGAAAGACCAACATTGACACACTCATTAAAAGGATGTATACCATAAAAACGACTCATAGAAACCCATTAAAGATTGGAAAACAGGCTAAGTTTAAACCGTGTAAAGGATGTAATTAACTATGCCCATAGAAAATATTAAAGCTTTTCCATAGAACTGTTTATTCTTCTGCGCAAGTTAGTAAGGCAAAAACGGGCATGAATATGGCAGAGAGAGGCAATTATGATCATGACTCATGAATATGGCAAAGAGAGGCAATTATGATCATGACGTAAGTTAGCCAGTTCATCGATCTCCATAATTTTCATTGAGCAAACTCACCTTCTCAACAGGCTGACCTGTTTTACTAGCCAATTCATTGTAAAGGTAATCTCTTATTCTAAGAAGCTCATTTGCTTCATTGCGGATGTCATCAGCCTGGCAAATTTTTTAATTAGTCAGCTTCAAAAAAAAATATCACATTCATTGATTTGAAAGCTGGTAAATGATGTGATCTCAGAGTTAAGGCAGCCTCACCTGACCACGGGCAGATCCTGCTGGAGACTGGAGAGCAATTCTTGAAAGAGGCATTGCAAAGCGGTTGCCCTTGAAGCAGTGGAACATAAAGAAATGATATCAGAACTTCAGCTGTCTTTCACAACCATTGCGGTCAAAGGCCTCAATAAAACGAGCATAGGGTACGCATTGTATTGAAAAGAGCATGAAAATGAATGAGAGAACACAAACGAAATTGGAGCCAAAAAACAAAGGAAGCTAGGGACCCAACAAGAATGCTAATATTAATAACAGGAAAGTAACTCAAAGCATACAGCTGTCTCTTTTATATTTGTTGCAAAGGGAGAATGAGCAATGAAACAATGTAGCCAAGACCCAAGGGGCATTGCGCAAGGGGGGATTAATGGTTTCAAAATCCCTATTTAATTCATACCGCACAAGAAATAAAACTTTTCAAAGGAGCATCAAGTGCTCGCACATAGCCATGGGAGCAGACAAAAGGGATTTCTTTCTTCTGTTTTGGCTACAGACTCTGATTTAATGTCTTGGTCAAAGGCTTGGTACTGGTAAAAATTCATGAAACAGATAAAAGCTCTTCTGTAGAGTAGTCCAACCGTAAAGGTCAAGCCATGTTCATTGTAAGTGAGGGATATGGGAATCTCAATACATAAACCCCTCCTATGACAGGCAGATCTATAGAGCATCCCATTTAAGGGTCCAACACTATCTTGATTTTGTACCTTTTCCCCAGCGGCAAGAAGAAATGCTGCTAGATTATAGGCATAACCAACACAATGGGTGGCAACAGGGCTTTGCAAGCTCTGCATGGTATCATATATAGCCATGCTTGGTGTAAGCTGCAATAAGTTGAAAATTTTAGTTGATGTGACCCGAAAAAAAATAACAAAAGGAAAAAAAAAACGACAATGTGTAATCATTGAAGACTCACATCTCCACCAGGACCATTAATGTACATATAGAGCTTCCTGGAATTATCTATACTATCAAGATATAGCATAGTTGCCAGTATTTGGTTGCTAAATTCTTCATCTATTTCTTCTCCAATGAAGATAACACGTTCACGATACTGTATCCAAGAATTCGTTAGTTTTCTTAGAAAAGAAATTACAACGGCTCTAGATGTCCACATTAACAACTTACAAGGGCATTCCACAGGTCAACCCACTGCCAGGTTCCCTCACCAGGCGTTCTATAGGGAACTCTAGGGGTCCCTATGGGCATCATCTGAATTCGAGCCCTTGGTGCTCTGTGGTTTTTAGACCTGAAAGCATGAAAATTTATGCTTCATACATTGGTCTATATACTCATACAATACATAACATTCATGAAGAAAGCTCTTGTGCAAGGGAAACCATGAAGGATCGAAAATGGCTTGCTTTTACATTTACAGTATTTAATCAGAACCAGGGATACAGGGAAATAAAATGAAACATGATACAGTAACCCAAATAATCGCAGAGAAACCGGCCAACCACACCAAAGCGAGCATACTAGGAGTAGGACACGGTTGCTTCCCAAAAGGATTGCACTGCAAAAGAAAGGAACTATAGCTGGAAATATTTGTTCCTCACTATCCAGAGGTGTCAATCCGCCAGATTCAAGAATTCACATCTATGGCACTAACCATCAAATTTATTTCTTGCTTGTGAATGGTAATGAATGAAGGAGAGCATACATAAATTTTTCATCCCTTTTAAAGTCAAAGCTAAGCTGAAATCCATCAGAGGATCAAACCATCGTCGCCCCCTAATACTCAAATAGAAAAGAATGAGAAGAGGGGAGCTCAAACCAGAAGATTACCGCCACTGGAGATTCTTGTGAACTTTTCCGTAAAACTCAGCGGTCAAGTTAGGTTTGCCCACTCCTAAAGGACCTAAAATTACAATACAATTATCATTAATTAACGAGGCTACATATGGTTAGAAACCACGCAGAGCTATTAAAAAACAAGTATAGAGCAAAGGAAGCAAGCATACCTGCGGATTGAAGTTTCAATCCCGAATAGAGCTTTGTCCCGCAGCTGCTATAGAAAACATACACATGGAACGTCAATTGAATGTCAATTCTAATTGCTACAAACCATCGCAGATAAAAAGACGGGGAGATAACCTAGGAGGAGCAGAAATCCGTCGCGCGGAAGCAACTGTATAAGGTGCAACCGCCATTTTAATATAAACGAAGCGGAGAGCGATGAAGGAAGAGGAGGGACGAGAGGCAGGAGGAACACTTCACTGATGCCTGCTGCGGATATGCTCCAAGCCTGCCTAATTGCCATCGTTGCAAGTTGAGATGAACTAAAAACGACGAATGCCGTATCAATCACCGATCAGGTACCAAAAACGCATATGTCGTTTGGGCGCTTGTCCCACCTTCATGGTTTTTTCAACGTTCAATTTCGTTGGTATAATTTTGAAGGAGAACCGGGAAAAAAAATCTCCCGTCAGAAATTAATTATAAAATATGATCTGTTTAATTGAATATATAAAATTTTAGTTGCAAATAATGTAGAATGTCAGTTGGATATGTATGGAATGAACCATTTTTCAATTAATTTCTCATCAAAGTACTTTTCCCCAATTCTCCCCAATTAATTTCTATACTTTTATATCACTTATTTTTTAAGTTTATACTTTTTTCATAACAGTCCTTAGTGCCTCATGGCATAATGGCATTGAATACATTTTTTTCCAAAATATGTATTTTTTAACCGGAATCAATTATGTTAAAGGAAATATTTGACATAAAATGTGAACACTACTTCTAATGAAATTCTAATAAAATTCATGAAGTATTTCGTTGTATTCTAATAAAATTCATGAAGTATTTCGTTGTATTAAAAATTTACATGCCAATTTCCAATTAAATCGATGTTTTACTTGAACAAATATTATCATGTGAACTTTACAAAAGTTGTATTTTATTCGCTTGTTAATTGATAGTGCATCAAATATTATCGCACATCACGAATTAAATCTTTTGCACCATACACCATGACCACTAAATTACACGAAACGGCA
>JANTPZ010093395.1:0-10217 GCA_025593235.1 Vachellia pachyceras | reverse complement strand
AAAAAAATTGTTGCTTTGACAAAACCTCGATTTTTAGGTAAGATCTAGGTTTTGAAACCAAACATAGGTTCTAGAATTGGTTTCCAAACAAATTGCCAACTCAAATGTTTTTTATTATTAGGAAGAAAACATAATATAGTTTTGTGTATTTTAGTTAATAAAAGAGTCATTTAACAAAGTTGATAAATCCATTTGTCACCTTTAGCCCCCGTTTGGATTAAAGAATTTGTGGGAATGGAAAGGAACGAAAGATAATGGAAAGGAAGAGAAAGGAAAATTCTTTAGCATGGGATGTTTGGTATGTACAAAAATGAAAAATGATTTGATAGAAAAATTTATGTTTAGTTAGGTTAAAATGGTAGTAAGATATGTAGAGAAATGTTTAAAATAACCATATTACTCTTTTTAACAAAATATAGAAGATAATATTTGAAAATATATATTTGAAGAAAAAAAATTAGGTGTTAACTAATATACATATATATTTTAATGAAATTTAAATAATTTCATACATGAGTTACGCATAGCGTGCATATAGTCAAGTTACTGGAAGAACATATGACTTTATATTTTTAACCACATGCATATAATGGATACGTTATGATTATTTGAAATTTAAATAATTTTACTCTTAACCATTAATTAATTATGACTTGCATTCAGTCAAAGGAAGGGTAGAAGTGTCTTCCAGATTTTTCACCACATATGGAAAATGGGTTCCACCAAAATCGGTGGGAAGACGTTTTCCATGCATAAAGGAAAATCAGCCGTCGGAAAATTTACGAACCAGACGTATGAAAAATTTCCTTTTTCTGCCTTGATTTTTCGCAATCCAAACGGGCCCTATGTATTGGAAAAAAAAAAAATTAGTCCTACTAGCTAACGTAGTTGGGTCTCTCTCTCACAAACACGCGCACAGAAGCAAGGTCAAGGGCTTAAATTTAGAAATTAACAAATATCTAACTCTTAAATTACCATAATACCTATAAAAATGTTTATACGAACAATAATTAACTGGGCAAATGAAAATTTTACTAAGGATCTGGAAGCTATTATTTCTATCCTTCCTTAGGATTTATAAAATATCATTTCCATTACTTTGAGTCTAATTGTGATTCTCTTTGTTATCATTGTATATTACTCATGTGGTTAATTAAAATCATTGAAGTGTTGTTAAAAAAATTTAATTTTTTATTTTGCATCTTTCCATTAAAATTTATAGCTCCGCTTGTCTATTTCTTTTGATTCATAAATTAGGTCTTCCTTTTTTTATATTTGTTATTGCTTCATAATGAATTTGGAGTTTAAGAACTGAGATAATTTTTTTAAAAACAAAGTTGATCAGATTTTAATTTTTTTATAATGCAACGCATTTCGGCGGCAGAAGCTCTGATTTCCTACGGTTTGTCCTTGACTTCTATCTTAAGGTTTGTTTGGAATTACTTTTCAGAATAGTTTTTACGGATTCTAAAACAAAATTTAAGTTTTTTAGTATAACTTCTAGAAATTTTAAGGCAAAATTTAAATTTTAAAAATATTATTATATTTGGAAAGTTTTGGCTTTTACAGATTTCAAGACAAAAAGTAAGTAGAAAAGATGAAAGAGAAAGAAAGAAAAATGAGAAAGATGAAATATATTAGAAGAAAGAGTGTAATTTAACAGGAAAATATATTTTTCAAAACCTAAATTTCAAACCGAGTTTTTACATCCGAAATAGCTTTTTTCCGAAAAATGTGAATATTTTGACAAAACCTAGATTTTAGGATAAAACCTAGATTTTGAAATCAAAAATAAGTTCTGGAAAGTGAAACCAAACAAACTCTTAATTTAAGAGCTTGTTTCACCCTGAGGGATATTTCATATTTATCCCTATGTATGCAAAATAATTCTTTAAGACATGATTTAGACTTTAGCATATGTAAACATACTTAAAAAAGTATACTCATTTCTATCCATGCAGATTTTTTTGCAGCCTTTTATAACTTACAAGTAAACCATAAGGAACCGTGCCACATGCAGTTATCCAATCCAAGTTAACATGAAACACACAAGATCTCCAACGAGATATATGGTGTTGTTTTGTCCTTACACAACGGGTGCGCTTACCGAGACACTTTTCCTCTCACATATAGTGGAGTTATATCCTCACAAATCATTGGCAATGGACCAGAGTCTTTACTAATATGACCTCCCTTTTTCTTCCCAATCACGGAACTTTCAAGACCACATGACAATGGCATACATAATGATCGGCAAAATTATATCTACAAGAACAACATGCCAGCACTTTCAACATTTTCCTGAGCCGCCACCTGATGACTCTTCATGTGGCTTTCTTCAATTGAATCGACGACTTCATAACCACCAATTTGATTCAGATATGCCATCCTACCCACACGGATCCAAATCCGGGTAAAGTGTGAATTAAAACTTCTAGGCCATTCACAAATTCATGCTTCTGCAGCTGTAGGTGCTTCTTCGTCAGTAGAATCGGATGATACAATTTCTTCTGAGACATCTCCAGTCGTTGGCCCTGCCTCTGGTTGGTTTTCTGTCTCAGCATACAGCTTTTCCCTGAGTTTCTTCACAAGTTCTTCTCGTGCACCACGATTCTCTGCAAGGAACCTCTTGATAGCATCCTTACCCAGAAAACTCTCGCTGTTATAATAGTAATATGGGCCAGACTTTGATATTAATTTGTGTTTCAGACTCAACTCTAAAATTTCTGCTTCTCTACTTATACCCTTGCCAAACTCGAGCTCAAATTGGGCTGATTTGAATGGAGGGGAAAGCTTGTTCTTCACGACCTTGACAAGAACCTGGCTTCCCAAAGTCTGCATATGACACATCATATAAGAAGACGATTCAGACCACCAGTAATGAAAACACTTCAATGTAATCAAGCTAATCCTCACACCCAAAAATACTTCAAAAGCCAAATTACAAACAGGCCTAATGTGAGACATACTGTAATGCGCTGGACCAGTTTCTCCAAAAGAAATGATAAAACATCTTCCCCAAATATCGGTGACACTGATTCCACATGTATTATTTTTAACTCCTCCCAGTTATTGTCAATACCGCATTCTAATATTCTATCACTATCACAAAAGCACGCGGTGATTGGGATAGTACGCGAGTAATCCATTACCCATACTTTCTAATGCATTTAATTTAAGTAGATCTATCGGTAAACTATCATGATTACAGATTAAGGTTAAGAAAATTGGCATCTGCAAGCCAAGGCAGAACTTTGAAAAATATTTCAACACAATTAAGTCAAAATGAATTGCTATTTTCAATCTGGTAATTATCACCTGAATCAAGCACAACCTAAGGGTGCTTTTGGTTAAAGGGGAGGGGGTAGAAGGAAAGGGAAAATAACCCCCTCCTTTGGTTTAAAATTTTGAAGGAGAGGGGAGCCAAAATCAACCCTCCCCTCCATTGCCCCATTTTAGCTCCCCTTCAAATTGGGTTTTTTAAGGGAGTCAAACTTTTTAAAAATTTTACCCATGACTTTTCTATTATTCCATTAATGCCCTTAAGAAAATTATTATAACTAAGAAATATATTTTAATAAAATAAATAAAAATATATTATTATAAATAAAATATAGTTCTAGAAAATAAAAACATATTATTATAAATAAAGATATATATATTCTAAAATTAAATAAAAATAAAAAGTATATAACTATAGTTAAAAATATATTATAAATAGAAAATATTATTATAAAAATATATGATTATAAAAGTAATTTACAGTGCAAATATATTATTATACATAAAATATACTGTTAAAGTTAAAATGAAAAATATAATTATAAATAAAAATATTATTCCATTTTCAAAATATAATATTATGTTTCATGTTTCATGTAAATAAAAATATTAATGCATTAATTAGAGTTAATGTGAATTAATTTCATATATAAATTAATATGTAAGAGTAAAATAATAAATTATTACGAATCCTTCCATTCCCTCCCCCAAACCAAACAATGGATAATTAAAAATATCCTCCCTCACCTCCACTTCAACCAAACCAAACAAGGTTATCCTCTCCCCCCATTCCTTACCCTTCCCTCCATCCTCTCCCTAACCATTTCCTCCCCTCAAACCCCACAAATCAGAGATGTTTTTGTGCCAATATACACGAGAAGTCTTGTTACTGTGAGGTCTACTATCAAAGGGTTGACATCCAACAAAGTCCAAAAAATTTCAACCAGATAAAGAATACAAGGGGAGCAGTGGAACGAACAGATTATTTATACCTCTTCACCCTTCTTAATATACCCTGTTCTCTTGATATTTAGCCGCACAGAAGCATAAAATTTCAATGCATTACCACCACAGGTAACTTCAGTAGGCCCACCAAATCCAAAAGTAGAAAGCTTAGACCTCACCTGAAGAAACATAGGAACACTCATCAAAAGATTTTATGAGCATATCCCTTGATTGATTTAATATAATCAGGTTATTTATGCACTTAAAATTAAAATGAAAAACATATTCTTCCAGGAATTACATCTTAACACAATAAGAGTCCCTTTCCACATAAACAACCGTAAAGATAATATCACCTACATTATTAGCATTCCCAAGACCCACCAGTGAAACTCAAACAACGTTACCCCAAAGTTCCATAAAATCCTATAGATGTCAAAAGAAAGGAGCTGAGGAAGAGGTGGACTCAAGTAAGTTGGATTATCTAGTAGCATGTAGCAAAGCAATGCTAAACTTTATAAGCATGCAGCTATATCTTCACAGAAACACCACCAAAGACATACCATAAGAGATTTGTTTTTAGAAGAAAAAAAAAGCGCGCGAGCACACATTAATGGTACACATCATTAAGAACCTAATAACTAATAGTCCAAAACCACATTGGCCGGCAGTGCCATTAGAAGAGCTGAATCTATACAGATAGTTGGAAATGGAAAATAACTTTGGCTCAATGCAATAGACAAAATAGAGAGCAATGTGAATTAGTAGAGGATAGGCCAACCAAGTTTGCTATATGCAGGAAATCTCACAAGTCAAATGACACCAATGGTGCAGGCCAAAGAAAATTAGCACAATCAGCCATCATAGCTGATACCTGGTTAATAAAAATCAATATACACTGTGATAGTGATAAAGCATGGCTCAATTTTCGTAGTGCCTGGCTCATCAATCTTGCCTGCATTGCCATGTGAGCATCACCCATCTCACCATCCAGTTCACCTTTAGGAACAAGAGCGGCTACCTAGTATTGGGAACACCGCAAAAAGTCAGTAGGCATATACCTGTCATATAAGAACCACAATCCATTCAACCAGAGGATATAATATAAATCACATGCAAGTAATATCTACAGGAGATACAGAGAAAAAGGGAGGAGAAATAGGGAGAGAAAGCAATCAAGAAGACTCAAAATGACCAATAAAAATAGTATAAACAAAAGAAAAGGACTTACACTGTCAACAACAACTACATCAACTGAACCGCTGCGGATTAAGGTATCCACAAGACTAAGTGCTTGTTCACCACAATCTGGTTGTGAGAGAAGCAAATTCTTAGTATCTACACCAATGGACTCTGCAAGTGCTTGATCAAGTGCATGCTCAGCATCCACGAAAACACAGTACCCTGCAAGAAACAAACCAATCAATGTCTACAATGCTGCACGGACTAGGCACAAGTCCTTAATAGATATGCGCTAAGAAGTTAGTCATCGCATTCAAAATTGTACGCCCCTCGTCAATCTTGCCATCGTAATGGCAAAGCAAATGTAATAGATTAACATGACCAGAAAGGAACTAATCATGTAAAGTTCACATTATGAAAAGCAACCAATAATAGTCCCTTCTCAATTGCATTAATCAAAGAAACGAGGGGCAAAACATTACTCCCATTCATGGAGTTAACAGTCCCTTCTTTATTGAAGTATTTAAGTAATCAAAGAAACATGGGCCAAAACATAACCCCCGTTCATAGAGTTAGAAAATTGCTAGAACCTGCAAAATATTACTGCAGTGTTGAGCAGGAATAGTTAAATGAGAGGCCTTACAAGAATTAGACCAACAATTTACTGCATTCAAATAACATTAGTCATGCAGGTAATTCTTAAAAAGGAACTACATCTATCCAAAGTAAATAACAAAGGCACATGTAAAGTGCAGGAGAAACAGAGACTACGAAAATGGTACAGCGTCAAGTACAATTGTCACATCTGTAGGTAAGAACAAAGCCAAGAAAACCAGAAAGCTATAAACATGCTAATGTCAGAAGAAAAGGTGTACAAAGATAACCTCCTTGCTTCTGTGCTTCCGCAATCACATGTAAAGCAAGAGTTGTTTTCCCAGAAGCCTCGGGACCATATATCTCTATAACCCGTCCCTACAAACATTCAGAATATGCATGTAATATAGGTGTATTTCTATTTGCACAGCAATACATAAGGTTGACTCTCTCCACCCTCTTCCATATGCACGTTTGTATCCATAACCCAAATTATTCTTGCGGCAATATATGTACAAATTTATTCAGTGAATCAGGCATAAACATAAAAAGTATTTGTAATATCACTCCTTAAAGGAAATGGGCAAAAGCAATTAAGAAATAAAATCAACAGATTAAAAAAATTGCTGCTTTCAACTAATCACATTTTTAAATAAAAAATAGCATTTAAGATACTATTGATGTGCTCGTGTAGAATAAAAGAGAAACGAACTTCATATAAGGAGCTAATAATACCTTTGGGAGTCCACCAATTCCTAATGCTATGTCCAGAGCAAAAGACCCTGTTGACACCACAGGGACTTGTCTTGACGGAACAGAGCGACCAAGCCACATAATAGATCCCTTTCCAAAGGCGGAGGTGATCTGATCCAGAGCTTGCTGTAGGGCCAAATCTTTCTTGGACTTGTTCTCATCACATGAGTCACTTCCATCTGATTTAGATCCCCTTCTACCTTCAGGTAAATAAAAATAAAAATAACGATAAAAACTTAGTAGCATTAATGCAGAGACTACGATAAAAAGAAAGGAAAACAGTGATAATTGTCAATGGGGAAGAAAATTTCTTAGCAAAGTATCCATGCATATATGATTCCAGTACACAAATTCATGTAGCAATGGATCTAACTTCTTCTACTGCTTGGTTCACAGAATCAACAGAAGCAGGGAATGGAGGCAAATTTCAAGATCCTTCCAGCACATTAAGCTCAGCTTCCAAATTATGGACTAATAACCTCCTAATCCAATTTACCTAATATCTTACTAAAGAAGCCTGAGCAATATTGTGCTTTTAAGATTCAATTGATTCCTCATTTACAATGAATTCATATTCAGTGTTTAAAGAAGTTCAGCCTGACAAGCAAGCTTTCTTTGTCCATGTAAATGTTCCCAATGAAACAAAAAAAAAATAGGACTTGGCAGCCGGTGCTTCAACTGGATTCTGATTTTTAAAAGTTATGTAAGATGTTCATGGATAAATCAGGACTTTCGAAGACACGTGGCAATCCCATATTATCTTAATCGGTGTATCTAACCTTGCATCAGAAATTAAGGCCTAGTGTTTTCTCGTTTGGTCATCAACTTGAGAAAGAGAAAAAGAGAAAGTAGAAAAAGCCTTTCTCCAAAAAAATAAACCTCTGGATGAAAAGCTGAGAACTTGAGATGCGGCGAATATTCCTTGTCTAAAGCCCTGGAAATAAAAGCAAGCAATAGGTAAGTATATAAACGATGAGTAATCAACCTCACAAACATAAGTAGAAGAATTAAAAATATGCCGAAAGAGGGAGAACTGGTGCTAGGTCTGCAAAAACACGCTAAGCCATTCGCCATTGTTTTTTTTTTAAAGGGACAGATCATCTTCGGAAGACATTTACTTTCGTGATAGAGGCTATCCAAGAATTGCTTAAGCTTCATCCCTTCATTTTGCAACCAAGTCACGGCAGATTGTTTAGAAAAATAAATACAGAAGATTGAACTTAAAAGGCGATCCAGAGCTGCAAAGACTCCGCCAAGTGAGAATGTATGATGAGGAGAAATGAGGGACTGTACGAAGGTGGGAAAACGGCAACATGGCTTGGAAAACAAAATATGAGAAAAGAGAAAGAAGAATGCACCGCCGTAGTAACCGTAGGGTCGAATAGAGAGTGCTTGAGAAGGTAAGTGTTCCGAAGCAGCCTCGCCATGGAAGCACTTTGCGTGATTGTCACTTCCCCCTTCCACACCAAGAGGAAAGAAACTAGCCTTCACAAACACGCTGATCACCAAAAAAAAAATACAACAATGAAAAAGCTCAAGAAAATTTGAACGGTTTTATGGTATGCATGCAATAAGAACTAAGTACAAAGCCAGCGAGAGCTTGGCGAGGTTTAGGGTTTTTGGGCGTTTGATTTCCCTCCCTTTTCAATTCCGACCGAGGGTCATTGGGGCTGGGGAGGGGAGGGGAGGGACAGGAACGAGTCCTCGGTACGCGCGCGACTGTCCTGCCCGCCACCTTCCAAAAAAATTGATAATGGGCCGGGCCTGCAGTTATCACTTTTCCAGTAACCTCTTCTCTGATTTTCCTCGCCCCACCCATTCCGTTAGATCAAAATGGCACTTCCTATGTACGGTTCAAGCTGTGCCACATCAGCAACCTCAGTTTTCTTCCACTCACAGTATACTGCTGGACATGGGCCGATCCGATCTTGACGGGCTTGGGTGTGAAAGATTTGAGTCTAAAAACTATATAAGTTGGCCCAATTCCTTTCAAAATTTTCAATGTTTTTTACTTATTTTTAAGTAAAATAAAATGTTTGAAAATATTTCTAGTTCAAATAATAAATATGAGCATGCTCAAGTGACAAACCAAGTATAAATAATCAAATGAAACCGCTTTGATCCTGAAAAAATGACTCATAATCACATAAATTTCCTAATATTTTTGCACCATATTTCATCATGTGATTTATAAAGAAATGAAATAACAAAAAATAAATATTGGCTGAAGGAAAAATTGAACACATAACTTGTGAGCACATTTCGCATTAATGTTGGAAGCGTGTCAATATTATTGGGCTCATTCAGGAATGCGGTAAAGAAGTATTTTTACACAAACCGATGTAAATATATGAAGGATATTATATTGTTTTATAGAAAAATACTGTTGAACGTGTATTTGACTTTTGAAAACGTTGTTCTAAACAAGCCCACTAGCAAAGTTGGTAATCACTTAACTAAACAAGACCGACCAGTTGAGTGGCACCGTGATTGACAACTGGTGGTGCTAAACCACATCAAGTGGAGCGACAGGTCATCTATCCGTAATGTTTTTGGGAAAATTAAAAAAATATTTAATTATAATATATATTTTAAAATACTTACATCTATAGTTAGATTATATATCAAATTATAAATTGGATAAATTAGTTTAGTAAAAAAATTATTTCTAAATTGGATAATTTATAATTTTTAACATGAGTGCATGTAATAAAAGAATTAATATGCCTGCTGGCTAGCAGTAAATTAAAAAAAAACATATATGATGAAAAACGAAAGCCTCCAACGCGTTGAATCATCGTTGGTTAGGCAATGCGCAAACAGCGTTGAATCATCGTTGGTTAGCCATATGTTAATTTGATCATTGATTATGTGTTGAATGCATGAATTCTACGTTCAACGTTACCGTGTTGTACCTAGTTTATTTAATTATTCGAATGGCTCATACACACACATATATCATAAAGCAAAAGTCATGCGATTCACCCAAAACTTTGTAGTCTAATGGTATGGTATCTCTTAAGTAAGAAGTTATATGGATTTAATCCCGCCGTTATAACTTCAAACGGTTAGTATCGGCTCCTTTATTCATTCATGAATCACCACTTTGCACTATCACACAGGTAGTACTGGTAAAACGGGCCCAACCCGCCTAAAGAGGAGGGTTGCGGGCTGGCAAAAGCCAGCTCGCTAGGGTGGCGGGCTGGAATCAGCCCGCCACCCTCAACCCGCGGGTTGGCGGGCCAGCCCGCCTAACCCGTTTTTATTTTTTTTTTTGAAAAAAATTTATATTTTATGTATTTTTTTACATTTTTTTCATCCTAATATTTTTTTACAAAGGAAAAA
Source organism: Vachellia pachyceras (assembly GCA_025593235.1). Taxonomy (NCBI): domain Eukaryota; kingdom Viridiplantae; phylum Streptophyta; class Magnoliopsida; order Fabales; family Fabaceae; genus Vachellia; species Vachellia pachyceras. The sequence continues at coordinate 116 of JANTPZ010093395.1, read as the reverse complement.
GTAATATTAAACTCTATTTTTAGGAAATTATTGAACACTTATTCATAGAATTTGAAAGAGGATATCATAAATATACAATCTTATAGAAAAAAATTGGGTAAAAAAAGGAAAAAGAA
>JANTPZ010093394.1:0-11066 GCA_025593235.1 Vachellia pachyceras | reverse complement strand
TTGGGTTTGATGTTTGTATGAAATTTTGGAATCTCAAACCCTAAGGGGAGATGCTGTCCAATTTTATATTTGATGAGAAAGAGTTGTTTTTGAGCTAAATAATCCATGAGAAGTGTTTTGGGAGCAAGAATATGTTGTTATACATAATGAAAGTTAAAAAAATCACATTTATGGATATTGTGTGTATGTCTCTGCTAGACCTGTTTCTTGAGGAAGGAAGTTTCTTTTGATGATTTTGATGCTTCCAATGAGTCTAAAATGAGTTTTTGTGTAGGGTAAAAGCGGTGACAAGTTTGTGGAAGCATTGGAAGATATTAGAAACAAGTTTGATGTCTTAAGACTTATGTAATTCAAGAGATAGTTTAAGAGAGGTTTACAATGAATTTTGTCTTGGTAATGGCATATGTTTAATGGACATTATGTTGACAATTGTGTAGGCTAAATTTTGGTGCAAGAGAGTGATTCCCAAAGTGAACAAGAGAGCATGCAAGTTAAGGGGAAATTAAAGACACAAGGTAGCAAGACCTTCTAACCCTAAGCTTAATTGCTTTGAAAATGTGTATGAATTATGATGACTTGTTTTAAAAATTTGTGATGATTGAAGGTGTGAATATGTGCCTTTGTATGCTATGGCCATACGCATTTCATTGTTACATGTTGCACTTTTATGAATTCACACTTATATTGAAAGTTGTCATGCAATTTTATAATGTGTTTTAGAAAGTTTTGCTACTGGAATTTCCAAAAATCTCACCCTCCCCTACTAACCATTTTTAGGTGGAAGCACATCGAAGGGTAAGGAGGAAATCCATGATACTTGAAGTAGAAATGTGCATATGTGTATGAATGGAAATTATGTTGTAATCTTCACTTTATGTTGTTGAGATTTGTAAATTGACATGTATTATACTCATGCATGTATGATGAACTCAAGATAACTAAAGTAGGCACTAAGAATGCTTAATTACATAGGTTATTATGATTAAGAAAAATTTAGAAATCATTAGGTTGAATTATGAAGTTAAGTAAGTGGAAAATTTGGCTAAGTGAGAAGTTGGTTAAACCCCCACATTTGGCATAACGTGAAACAAAGTAAATGGATTCCAAATGAGTTGAAATTTTACAAAAAAATAGTTAACATTGCAAGGTTTTAAATGAGCTAAATATTTCTAGAATCTGAATTTTATACAGAAAGTTATGACTGTCCAAATTTGATGAAAAATCACAGAAAATCCTGAGAAAAATGAAAAATTACCATATGAACAATACATTTTCACGAAAGAATCTGTACCAATTGGACCATTTACTGTTCAAATGAGTATTTTTCCCTCATAAAGGAATTTGTAAGCTTCAAATAAAAGTTGGAACCACTCAATTTCAATTTTTCAATTTTTCTAGAATTAGTTATGAATTTTCAAAGTTGGCCCGAAAAACTGTGAATAGTAACTTTCCTAAAAACTAAGTTTTCAACTTATTCTATTTTGACAATGTAAGTTGTTTGTGGCCATTATTTGGTTCCAAATCATTATAATGGAACCTAAGAGGGATAAGTAAGAGGTGTTACATAATTTATTAAATAAATTAAATATTGAAACTAAATATATTAATATTAAAAATATTATCTATATAATATTTTTATTTTTTGAATTTATATATATAATTCGATCACCCTAGATTAAATGTTACATTAGTTGAATCTCATACATATATTAGATTCAATAACCTAGACATTATAACTCATGTTGGATTGTTCTTGCGTGCGACCTTGTAGGCCCATATGAAGTTAGCAGTGAGTTAAACTTAACACTAGCCCACAAGTCGAAAGAGGCCTTTAGCAAGAAAATGCAACTACCCAAATCACATGAGGATCGTTAACACGAGCAACCTATCATGTAACTATGTCACATCCCTTTTGTCACACGATATCTCGGTCAAGAATGAGGTATGGATAATGTCATTGATGAGCTTGTCGTGAGGGCAATCAACTAAAAACTAAGCTAAATGCAATATAGTAAAAATAACCTAGGCCGATCTCTACGTAGAGCCTATATTTAATTCCTAAGTAATTTAATGTAAATAAAAAATTAACTAAAAATTATCAAATTGATTTTTATAATTAATTAAACTAAATGAATGCATTTAAATTCGATAAAATGGATGTTCTAAGCAATTGAATCCACTAACCTTCATTGTCCAATTTTTAATATTAATTTTTTCTTTTAACTAAGCACAAGGACTATTAAGAACCCTTACTAATCAATATCCTTAACCTTTTAATTTAATCTAAACATAGACTCAATTAATCAATTAGAAATATCTTAGTACTTAGATCATGTTATATTTATAAAAGATCCTCTTTAACTCCAATTAATTCTTAGAAACCTAGCAAATCAATTTATTTCAAGAGAATAAAAGAAATCAATTAAATAACAAAAATGCTACAGTCCAATCACAATCCAAAGTATCAATCTAACGCAAGTATCACAATCCATATTACATTAACCGATCATAATCCCCTTCCATATATAAATCATAAAATCTAGCAACCTAGAATTACAATCTACACATATAGAGATTAGATAGTGAAATTAAAAACAAATAACTCCCCATTGCAACTCAGCACTTTAAAAATAGTTGATTTTTGTGGGAGTTAATGGAAGCTACTCTCGACGTTGAGCTTGCGGTGAAGGAACCATGCTCGCCTTGTGCTGATGAGAACAGGTCAATGAAGAAATTGAAGATAAGAGAAATATAGGATAGTCCTGATGTTATCATGGAGGAACATGGCAACTCAGGGAGCTCACAGCAGGACGAGAGTGAACATTAAATAATGCTTGATGAGTACTCCTATGAAGCTACAAGAGCAGCTGTGACTATAAGACCTACTGAGTTAGGGGTAGCCAGTGATAAGCTAGCCTCCAGCACCCTTGTGGTAAATGATATCCCCTTAGAACACTCAGCAAGTACTGCAGCCTCTTTCAAGGACAAACTACTTGGAAAGGTAGCTGCAGGTAATGACCCCACTAACAGCTTATCAAGGGACCTACTTATTGAGAATGGGGACATTCAAGTGAATCTGGAGGGTCTTATCCCTACTATCACCTTCTCTCAATGAATCCAGGAACTTACATCTTAATGTATGAAGCATGCAGTGATTGTTAACCTATTGGGGCGCTTCATTAGACAATATGTCTTGTACTCTAAGATATATGCTCTATGGAAACCATTCAGAGGTTTCAAACTAATAGAGTTGGAAGGGGGTGTTATATGGTTAAACTGGAGAATGCTGAGGACTACCATAATGCGATGTTAGGGGGAGTGTGGGTGGTACTTGGGCACTATCTCACAGTACAACCCTAGCAGTCGAGTTTTTAGCCTAGTGACCTTGAAATAAAACAAGTTTATGGTTGGGTAAGGGTTCCTGGTCTACCGTATCACTACTACCATAAGCGTGTCCTATGAGCTATTAGGGAAGTTATTGGATAGGTCCTCAAAATTGACTACAACAAATAAGGCTTCTACAATGCTAGATTTATAAGACTGGTTGTCAAGCTTAACCTCACTAAGCCCCTAGTTTCTATAATAAAGCTTGATGGTTTAACTTAGTTCTTTGAATATGAGGGACTCCCAACCATCTGCTACATGTTGTGGATGCTATGGACATCTTGATAAGGCTTATCCTTTTAAGATCTAGCACCTTTCCCTCCCAAGCTTTGGAAACTTCTCAAGTGAACACTCAGCGTCCCATGGTGAACTCAGTAAACCAGGAGCGTGATGTACAAGCGCGTGAGGAGCAAGTCTTCGAAGAATGGATGAAGGTCATGCCTCGTAATTATTGTCCCCCTAAGAGCAGCAAGATGAGATGATCATCCCCTCGTAATTAAGGAGTTGATTGGTGTATAATTTGTGTTGGTAAACAACTCTCAAATTGTTGAAAAAGTTGTTGGAAAACAACTCTAGGGCACTCCTAAAGCCACTATGGCATGTGAATAATTGGCATATGGAAACTTGGCATAGGGAAAGACAATATCACATTTTGAGAGCCTAGGAGGGACATTTGGATTCAATTCCCACATTTTTAAAGGCCCAATGCAATTATAGAATGCATGGAGGGCTCTAATGGAGTGTTAATCTCTCGAATTCAGGCCTAAATGCATTATGTAATGGACCATAGGAGTTCTAGACCGTAATTCAACCATATCAAGCTCAAATGGATGTCTGAAAGGCCCATATATGTATATGATCGTGAATAGTAAAATAAATACTCATTTGAAAGGTCCAAGAAGCTTTAAGAAACATTAAGAATAGTCTCACATGGAATTAATTAGGATTGTATTGCTCAGCAAAAAATATTTAGGATTTTATTGGTTTCCTATTTTTGTATTGACTGCTTCTTGAAGGGAAAGACTTACTATTTTATATTTCATTTATTAATAGAGTCAAATAATATCCATCTCATTAATGATGGCATCCTTCTAGCCAATATTTGTCAACTAGATTATTCTATCTTGATTCTTAACTAGCAAGTTAGAGTATTCTAGAACGTCTTTGATTATTCTAATTTTATTGTATTTTCGCATATATTTTTATTCATTTTATTTTTTCAGAGTTTTAGGCTCTAATAGCCAATGGTGAGCTTTTATGGCTTAGGTCATGAAATGGTGTTTTGGCTTGATGGTGAGCAATTTAATATATTGGCACTCCTTCTCTTTGAACTTTGGCCCACTTTCTGTATAGACATGCAAATTTAGCAAACTTGGACTTACTTTAAATCTTAGAATGTTAGTATTTTTTTTTTTGGAAAATTTTAAATCACTTGGACTTCATTTGCCCTATTTCATCATTACCTCATAAGGGTGTTGGACCCTTTTACTTGATTTTAGTATGCTCAATTCCTCTCTTTTCATGCATATATCATCATATAATAATTAATTAATATGGTTGGCATATTTATACAGCACATAAGCATTGTAGAAGTTTAACATACTTTTATCCAAAATTCAAGATAAACAACATTAAGTAACATGCTTCAATGTGTACAAGCTTTTCACAAGATTTGGAAATTACCCACCTAGCCTTCAATCTCCTTACCTTTGCCGTTGGAACTTTGGACTAGGCTTTGTCATTGGAAAGAATGAGATTTATAGGAAATTCTAACATTAAATAACTCTAACTAAATCATCAACTTCATTATCATTAATATGAACATTCAAGAGCTATGAAAAACATTTCACTAATAGTAATCCAAATCCTCCCCAAATACAAGAGTAAATAGAAATAAAATGTGGAAGTCTTAAAGTCATGACAATTTAAAATTATAGCATGTGCCAAGGGCACAAGAGAGCCATCAAGACTCATTCCATAGGTGCCTTCCCTTACTTCCTACAAGAGCAATTACTTGAAAAATGTTAATATAATAGGGCGAGATTCCACGTCCCAATAACAACTGAAAGTTTCTACCAAATACAAGCAAACGACATAAAATTAAAAAGGAAGAACTGATTTACAAATACATGTGCTTATATAAAAAAAATATCATTATATAAACAATTTCATATTTTTTATAATTATGTAACTCATAATCATCATCACAAATAATGCATAATAATGCAATATGCAGCCACCCTTATATCACCGTCCATCCTTATTCCGCTGACTAGAGCCATTGGCTAACACTAGTCCAATATAAACTTATTCATGAAACTGGATTATCTCAAGCTCACCAGTTTCTTAAGATACACCCAGCCAAAGGTGCAAAGCTCAAGTATGGACTATGACTCCCTACTTAAAAGAAAACCAATGAGGTGTCACATGTCCCGTAATTCCAATGCAATCCTGGCTAAAGGAAAAACACGGGTAAAAGGGCCCTGACAAATGCCATCCACTATGCACCGAGGGATGGCTTATCACGTGATAAAAATCTCAACATACATATTTCTCCTCCATACTCCAACCTAATCACATGCCAAATCATATATTGAAAACTTTAAATATTTGCATCTATATAATTCAATCCAAAAATGAATAAAATATAGTCTAATCACAATTTAATTATATGCGGTTTACAAGATATGAAAGAATATTTAGAGTTACTTGCTACTCCCTAGCTTACATGTAAGCACACAAAAGTCACTCCAAGTTCTCAATGAGTGTCTACAAAAATCATACACAATAATTTCTATTAATAGACTAATTAACCTATACTAAAAGTTGCTTTAAAGATAATCTAAATACCTAAAACTACCATTTACACCCACATATTTGTCAAAGATATAAATTACCTTATTTATATGAAACAAAATATTTTTTATGTAGGACAATCTCTTGCATGATTTTTTCAGGTTGTTTGAGAAGAATAGTAATAATAACAAAAAAAGTGGTAGTTGTAATGGTAATACTACTATTATTATTATTATAAATTTTCAATTAAAAGAATCCCAAGATAATATATTATTAATATTTATTATATATTTTTTGTCTAAAATACAAACGAAATGCACACACCTCACACATATTACATTAATATGCCTGTCAACAGTACAATAACTTTCTCTTCTTTTATTTCATCATTATGATATATATTTTTAGACCTAATATAACATATATACACACTCCATGCACACATGCCTATAATCACATACAAATGCACTTGTATCATAAATAAATAATAAAATAAATGATGAAAAGAGACACCGATAAAACTACCCACTGACACAACCCTCCCTCTCTACACCTACACACACAACTCTTGTATATATGCGTCCCTACTACCACCTACTGAAATTTTTTTCTTCTTTAACAAAACAAACACTCATAACACACACATATAAACAACTTTTTTTTTCTTCAAACAATAAAATAATTAAAAAAATTTAAAACATACACATCCACATGTATAAACACACACAACAAAGAACATCATTAGGAATATGTTCAATCAAATGTCTTCTCAGAGATTCAATGACAACCAAGTCCCACTCTAAAATAACACTTGAAGTTTCATCTCTGAAAACTTTGGACATTTTTTATAGGAAAAAAATCAAGCTTTGGAAAACAGGTACCCCTTTTTTAAGAAAAAAAGAAAAGAGGAAAAGAAAAAAAAAACCTACTTATATGTATGCGTCCAGGCTATTGGACACAAAGTACAAAGCATCATGTATAAGTCCAGGCTATTGGGACATATTCTGTTATAATATTTACTTATTTTATTATTTTATTTTTAACAAAAATTACATGTATAATTATATATATAGATATAAAATATGTATTGGGGGTGCGAGATGTGTGTCGGTGAACTTGCTTATATTACACATACACAGCATATATATGTATTTACCTACATTGCTTTTTTGGATGGGACAATACAATGAAAAGCAAAACATAAGGAAATGCCAGGCTTGACAGGGGAAGAGATAAGGAAAAACAAAACAATAATGTTGAACGTATGAAGTATAAGTTAGGTAGTGAACTTAGCTACAATAAATGTTATATAATAATTAAACCATATAATAGGCTTGATAGGTAATTAGATTGCTCCCACTAGGCTTTAAAGGAACATATTGGATGTTCATCTTTTCACTTTGAGATGATTTGTGGAAGATGAAAGTAAAAAGGGTTGACAAGACAACCACATAGTAAAAGGGAGTACTATAGTAGTAGAGCTATATCAATGGAAAAAATGAAAGAGAGCAAGAAGAGAGAACATGTTACTATAGCGGCATACTGTAGTGTTAGTGTAGCGGGACATTGTTGCTTGTTACTGTAGCGGCTAGGTTTTAGGGTTAGGATGGGGGATATGTGTCTTATATAAAGGTAGGGTTAGGGTTTTATTGTAAAAAAGTAATATTATATACATGTATAAATTTTTATTAGTTTTTAAAAACAAAAATAATCATTATAATAATTATTATTATTTTATATTACTTATTTTAATAATAATATAAGTTTACATACATGTAATTAATTATTTTTAGGAGGGACTTTCTTACATATATATTTATAAATAATCTGAATTTAATTCTTCTTTTAAATATTAATTTATTTTATTCTCTGACTAATTAAATATCTAAACAACTAACTATAAATCCCAAAAATAAGGATGTTACAAAGATAAGTTGCAAAGCTTCAACCATACACATTCACGAGTAAGAATTTCCATGTTTCAGGGATTCAACCCTACAATCCTCATGGCAAAACAACATAAAAAAATATAAGAATTAGAGGTTTTGTTACCTCAAAGGCTTTACTTTCCAATTAACATCAGAGGCTCCCTTCTTGCACTTATCAATCTTACCTTGACAATTCACATTTCTACACGTCATAATGCATTAGGCATCTACAAGAAGTTAGTCCAATGCATTATAACCTCATTCAAAGCTTAAAACTCAATCTTGACAACTTAGGGTCATAGACCCCTAAATTTGTTAATTTTGATTCTAATGCTTTCAAACTTGTTTTTTTTCACTTTTACTCTACACAGTTTGTCATTCTAAATCCATTGGAAGCATAAAAATCAACAAAATCACATTCCTTTCTCCATTTCTCCTGTAGGCTGAGTTACAGAAAAATTGGAGAAAATGAGATTTTCCAATATTTTTCCATACACATATATCTTCTTACTTCTATACTAATTCCCAATCATTAAACAACACAAAAACCATCATAATCATAGCTTTCTTCAAGGGTTTCATACCAAAATTTCAAAACAGGCTCAAATCAACTCAAACTAACCATCAACAAGTTGTAAATCATGCATAAAGTTGATCTATGACACTTACCACTTGTGATTCATTCTATTCTTCACTTTCTTTCGCTAGTCCCCTTTCAAGATAATCTGAAACTTTTCACCATCACCATAGAGAGAAAAGTAAGCTAATTAAAAGGGGGAACAAGGCTCATAAACAAGTTCTATAGAAGAAATCAAGCCTGAAACACCAACTTACCTTGAGATTTGCTTTTTTTTTAATCTTTCTTGTGTTCTCTATCTATTTTGGTGTCTTGGCTGACTTATGGGTTGTAATGGAGGCTTGGTAGACTTTAAAAAATCTGCACGTGATGGAATTAATCTAGGGCCCATTTACACTGATATAATCTACCACCACTACCAAAAAAATCAGATTTAGTGACGGAAAAATCATAATTAGGGACGGAAAAAGTCCGTCGCTAAAACGAGGGTCGCTAAATTTAGCAACGGCAAATTTAGCGACGGAATTAGTGATGGAAGATTTCCTCGTAAATTCCGTCACTAAACGGAATTTTCCCTCGCTAATTTCATTGCTAAACAGAATTTTCCCTCACTAATTCCGTCGCTAAATAGAATATTATGCCTTACTTTTTCTTTTTTACTTGCTAATTCTATCGCTAAATGGGCAATTATTCCGTCCCTAAATGAGCGATTATACCATCGTTAAATGGGCAATTATGTGTATTCAGCATTTCTATATTCGATAACACTATCACTAAATTCATCACTGATTTTATATCTGAGTCAACTAATGCATTAACAAAAATATTTTATAAACAAATCATGTTTAATCACACTATTGATAAAAAACAAATTTTAAATAGTAATATCAAGTATATAGTGTCTTTAACCATAAGCATACATTATAAACATAAGCCTCAACAGCATTCTTCTTTTCTTTTGTTTCTTCCATGACTCGATCTTGCAAAGCCATTTCAAACTCCTTCTCTACAGCTTTCTAGACATCTAACTGACTCACTGCTCATGTACCAGCTCTATCACATGTATGTTCATTTTCTTCACCTTTTTCTTTGGAGCCTCAATCTGTAAAGTCAGTCAAGTTATTACATGTTGGTTAATTATGCTTGAACAACTGAAGAGTATAAAGGAATGCATGATTTTGCATAGCAGAGTAATTAATGTGAAGAGTACACTTAAATCCAACAGAAGGAATTTGCATTTAATATCCATTACAGAAAAATTCAAACACAAGGAAAATTCACATCAAAACCCAACAACATAAGCCTCTATGGGGGGTAAATATAAGACACACAGATAGGCTATTATTCATCAAGAAAAAGATAGGAAAGCTAAGATATTTCCGTGCATTTTGTGAGGCAAAATCTTGACCATACTTGCATGTAGTAGGTTATTGTTTATAAACAAAAATATAATCAGAATATGATTTAAACATAAAATCATTGAAATTTAAAGAAGTAACTGGAGCTGAAAATTGTTTAGTAGCAGTGGGAAATTACCAGATGATGCTTTGCATGTGAATAGAACTGAACCATTATACTATTTTAAACAATCTTCTATCATACCCAATAGCAGGGTTCAATTATTGTTTTCTTCTTTTGTTTATAGGCACAGATAGATGGGTTTTCTTTTCTATATAGAAGAAGAATTTATTAATGATAAGAGAAAAGCCATGGCAAAACTAAGAAAATTCATTCAAATAAATTATACCCACAAAGAGGGAGGATTACAGATTAATTATGGAGATCTTATGAAGGACCTGAGATGTTCTCTAAGATAACACAATCCAAATGTCCCTCTTTTCTCACTTTATTTGAAAGTCTCAAATTCAAGTGACAATTAAGACACTCAATTAAGTGACTTGTCACTTGCAAAAGAATTCTACCACCAAGAAATCAAGAAAATCTGGAAATGCACAATGTGTAAATTAGGAAGACTATGCCATTCAAATCGTAGCGGAAGATTTGGCATCCTATTTGCACCTTGATTTGGCAAAATAAAACATTTTTAATTCCCAGATATGCAAGCAGTCAATGTGACAAAATTACCACCAGTAAGCTTGTACAGTATAATACATCAATAGTACCAAAACCCAGAATGAACAAAAAGATGTAAGAGGGCATCTCACCTTTCAACGATCAGTGAGCATATACTAGCAACAGCTTCATCAGAGATCTAAAATATAAAAATATAAAAATGAGGTACTTAAAATTGAAAGGACTAGCTGCAGATAAGATTATTGAAATAATACAAGAAAAAACTATAGATGTGTCATTCATATGTCCAACAGCATAAGTAAAAGTCAAAATTTTGATATAATATAGGATTCACATACAGATCTTCC
>JANTPZ010093391.1:0-11174 GCA_025593235.1 Vachellia pachyceras | reverse complement strand
AGAGGAAGGGAGAAAAGAAGACGGTTGAAAAGCCGTAAAGATATAATAAAACCCAAAAATCGGCAAGGGGAGGGGCAAAATGTCGTAATTACCCCTGGTGACGTCAGGAGGCCTGAGAGTTGGACACGTGGGAGAGCGAAAGGACGCTGGAGGAGGTGACGTGGCGAGGGGCCAGATGTTGTGGTAACGCCCCCGAGGCGTCTGAATGTGTTTGTCTTTTGGGGGAGGGCTAATTTTGTTGGGATGAGGTTCCTGCGTCCACGTGTCGCAAGAGGATTATGCTAACTGACACATCGCCACGTGGGTGAAGTGCAGCACGAAACATTTATAACAGACCAGGGCTTTACTGTTTCCATGTTTTTTGTATGGCTTTTGGCTCAACATTTATTTATTGAGTTTAAATGTACGCTTAACAATATTTTTTTATAAAATGAGATAATTTTTTATATATTTGTCTCTTTTTATGTAAAAATATTTTTCTACTACATTGGTAAATGAATTTTATGATAACCCTAAATACACGTTTAACAATATTTTTTTGTAAAACGAGATAATTTAATTCACACGTGTATATACTCTAATTTAAGTAAAATTACTTCTATACCGTATTTTTTGCACTAAGCATCCAATGTGAGCTAAAAAGGTTCTGCACAGGTTAACGCGTCAATCATTTGGGATTTTGGACTTGGCTTATTTTATTATCTTATAGCCTGAATCAGTACATTGTTAGTGCTGCGCACTTTTTTTTTCAATCAAATTATAAAACATTATCATTTAATTATAAAATTCATGAAGAGTAAGATGCAGAATGATGCGTGATTGAGTAACTTAACGTGAAGAGTTTAACGTAAATAAAATGTTTTTTTACGCAGATGAAGTAACTACTAATCACATATGTTGGCAATTCCGTTAAGAGAAATGAGTTGCGGTTTTTATGATTATTTTATGAATTTCGAGATAGTTTTTTACAGATTTGATGATTTTATCTTAACTCACGTATACCGTTGGAGAAAATGAGCGGTCAAACAAACACGTTGGTAAAGCCTTCACCTGCAGGCTGCAGCCAACACGTCAAAATTAAGGAAGAGGTTGAATTGTTGGGGGGGGGGAGGTTGAAAGCGGAACCAGTTGAGGGACAGCATGTTATCAAGTTGCGCAACTTGCATCCTTTTAACTCCGCCTGACAGCTTTGCCTTACGTGTGATTCCACCACTTCTTCATATCCTCAACAGATTTGATTTTGGTGTTGCGCTGCCCACACCCATCACCTACACTGCATATATCATTACTCGATAAAATTAATTGATGGAGCCATCCATATATATTCAATCTTTCCCCCCACCTCGAAAAAAAAACTTGCTGAAACCGTTATACTAACTTAACTGTAAAAATCCTTTGAATGATCTTAAATCATGAATGTTTTGTACATACGTTGTTCCTGCTATCTGGGGATCACACACTTTGTAGGGCCAGAGGAGCAAGCAACATATATAGCGTGTGTTTAAGAATTTCGTTAGAAGAAATGAGTTTACTGTTATTTAAATGGTTTTACAGATTTTAAAATAACTTTTTATGGATTTAGAGATGGTTTTTACAGATTTTAAGATGGAGGAACAAAGTTTCTAGACAAGCAAATAGAGAGATCATTTTGATTGACACGATAAGGCAGAATGCGAAAGGGAACAGAATCAATCCACACATGTTCACCCCCCAACACACACAAAATATATATATATATATAAATGTATTGATAGACGTCGCTTTAATTCCTATGTCTGGATGGGTTGCATTTTATTAATTGTATGTTCCTTCTTTTTCGTTGCTCGTTTAAAAAAGTGAGAGGGACTTCCTCAATTATCCATATGTGTTTGCTAGAGGGGGGGATTGGAGAATTCCAAATTCCAGTGTTTATAAATGATGGCAAAGATTTGATGCTTCACTTGGAAGAACCCAAGAACAAGCAAGTTGCAACGTAAAAGAAAGGTGCGAGTGGTGGTGGTGGTCGGTCAAGTTGGGGAGGGAGGGAGGGAGGGTGGGGAAAGGCGTGAACCGTACGACTAAGACATCGGTGATGGAGATCCAACGGCGGAAAAGGGGAGGGAGCTGAGGACACGTGTCCACTGGAAGACAGCAAGGGGGGAGCAACTTGCGTGCGGGGTGGGTGACGTGTCACCAGGAGAGGCGGGGGGTTACTGTGAGTGTCGGTCTTTGAAAAGCTGCGATTCATAATCATCGCGTCCAACCCCCACTCCAACTGGTTCCTCTCCAAGCAAAAAAAAAAAAAAAACCAAAAAGAAAAGGAAGAAATCTATCTCAACTTGTGTCTGTCTTTTTAAATGAACGAGTTGCTCTTTTAATTTTGATGGGGTAACATTTATTACCATAGAATAATGGCTGAAGATGGGACACCTCATCGTTGGTTTGGGAACTCCGTTAGAAAAATGGATTTTGCAGATTTCGAGGCATTTTGAGAATTTCGAGATAGTTTTACGGATTTTAAGATGGTTTTTATGAATTTCAAGATGGTTTTTACAGATTTCGAGGCATTTTGAGAATTTCAAAATAGTTTTACGGATTTTAAGATGGTTTTTATGAATTTTAAGATGGTTTTTACAGATTTCAAGATGATTTTGTCTCGACTTACGTGCACCGTTTGGGAAAATGGCTTCCCAAGCAGGCACTCATTTAAACTTTGCTTGTTGTTAAAAAATATTTTTTAAAAAAACATTATTTTTTAAATAAAGATTGAAATTCTATAGTTTAATACAACAGTGCAACAAGCCCTACACAAATATCAAGCCCTAATCGATCACCCTACATCCACACCATCGTCTTGGAAATGGGAGGGAGGACGATCGTACGAACATAAGCATGCTTAGCCAAATGATTAGCTAAAGTATTGTTTTCCCTATAAACATGATTAATGAACACTTGCCACTTCCTAATTAGCAATATTCTAGAATCTTCAATAATATCTCACAAAAGGATGGTTAGCATCAAACTCTTAGTAAAAAGGTTAATCGCTTCAATACACTCTGTGGAGACTACTACACTTCTATGACCTTTGCTCCAACATATTTACGGCCCTTGGATTATGCTTATGACTTCTACAATAGTTGGAGGACACAAACATGATTTTGCAACTGAAGCTGCATATCCGCCCTCCATCTTCCCCATGTATAGCTCAGCCACTACCATACTTGAGTACTGATGCATCGAGGTTTCCCTACACATAAATCATGTTGTAACATCAAAGCTTGATCCCCACATGCATGAAAGAGACTAGAATGGGCATTGTTGTGATCTTTGTGGTCCTCTTCCCTGAAAAGTTTGCCGCACCTGTCCACCCAAATATTCCAGCAAATGTATCCAAAAAGAGTAGCACATTGAATCTTCCCCCATAAACTCTCTACCCTCATCCTATTTCAAGTTCAAACTTAACCATTCTTGATTTGAGTTGAGGTGAACCTTCTCCATAGAGCAGGTTTGACTACAGAGATCCATCTTCCCCTGCATTCACGCAATCTCTAAGTAAATGCATGGTATCCTCTTCTTGGGTGCATCCGAAAGAGCACCTAGCTGACTCTGCAACTCCCAACCTGGTTCTATATTGCATTGTATGAAGTCTTTCATAAGCAATATTCACATGAAAGATTTGATTTTTTCCAATCCCATCCATTTCCAAATAACCTTTCGCATAGAGCTTGACGCCCATAGTTCCCTGCAGAAAGAGGTATGCACTAGCAGGATAAACTTTGAAGTTACTAGTGAGATGAGATTGAATCTATCACTTCTCATTTAAATGAAAGCTTAGGTTCTATTGAACTATAAGGGCATGTTTGGTATGAGTGAATTGTGGTGGGTGGATATGGAAATGGAATTCATTTCCATCATATGGCTTGTTTGGTACACAGTTTTGATCATAGAATTGGCTTCCATGTGGAAGCCAAATCCATCAAAATGCTTGGAATTGAATTCCATGAGCTACCCTATGGAATTGGATAAAAATCTATGGAATTCCATTTTTACCCTTCAACAATGGTGACACATGGCGAACTCTAGCAACAACGGTGATACACGGTGACCTCCAGCAACTGCGACGGAGACCTACGACTACAATTGCGAATCCAGCAACTGTGACCCACGACGGTTGAAGCTCAACGGCAACGACCCACGACTTCAGTTTCGACGGCGACCCTCGACTGCAACGACCCAAGACTTCGGTTTTGACGGTAACCCACGATTGCAGATTGGGAGATGGGTTAAAGAATTAAAATAAATTTTTTAATTTAGAAGGGTTTTTAGGTCTTTTCATCTAAAAATTATATCTCATTTCCATGACAAACCAAACATATTTAATTAAGGGTATTTTGATAATTAGCCAACAAGATAAAATTGAAATTTAATTGCTTAATCGCGGCCCTTGAGTAATATTCTCCCAGGTTATAATGTTCTTATTTTTTTTTGGATACACGTTATAACGTTCTTATTGGTAAGACAGTGGCTGCCCAAGTTGTAAGTGAAAGCAAAACATACAAATTGTAACACCAAGTTTAATAAAAGAGCAACCTCAACCAAATTGCTTCAACTAATAATGAATTAACTCACAACATATAATAGTTCGAATTCCATTGCTGATTTGAGAATCTGATAGATAGGATATCTTCGTAAATACTCTTTAGACCTAAAAGTATATCATGATCCTAATAAAGCCTGTAACCCGATTTATTCGTTGAACTGAAACCAATATTATATCAATTTATTTGGAGTCAGGTTAGTCTTGGGGTCAGAATATAAACCTAAGGCATTTTTATTATTATTATTATTATTATGAACGTGTATTTTATAAAAAATAATTAATTGCAATAATTGTTGGCATCAAAATGTGTCGTTTAAAAGGTAACTCTTAAGTTTTAAAACATGAAATTGAGGAGATAACTTGTTGAGGTTGGCCATGTTAGGAGAGTGGACATGCAAGTTGCTTCAACACAAACACAGCAGGCTGTGTTATTCCACGTCGGATGCATCCTCATTTGCTGTGCCACCTCATTCCCTTTTGGTTCCACAGTACAGAATTCACACTCTTCCACAATTTCTCAATTCATTTTTTTTAAAAAACAAAAAAAAATACTTTTAATACACATCACTCCAATCTAATGTGTTTGGCCTCATATTGTAATCTAATGGTATGAAAGTTCATCTATGAACAATTTTAATTGTTTGGATTTCAAGAATATTGCTTTTACAAAGACAACAGAGGGAGCACTGAATCATTGATTTTAGTGAAACAAAACAAAACTTTTGAAAAGGTTCACGTAAAAAGAAATTCCAACAATTTAATTATTATATTTTTGTTCAATGTCACTCTCTGGGTTGAATGGATGAATCAGGTGATTGGACAGACCCAACGTGGACGTTGAAATGGATTGGAACTTTTATTTGCAACTTGAATTGATTTTCAGGTTTGTTTATCCAATTGCGCACATCACTCTCACTCATTCACCATCATCACTATCCCTCCCCTCCTACATTGATTTGTCCCTTATGATTAAATATTCGTTTTAGCCATTTCCAAAGTTCACTAGCATCTCAGATTCCCCAATATAAAAGTTACATGATTGAAAACTGTTACTTCATGTAACAATATGCATATTGAGACTTCATATTTAAAATTAAAACATACTATCAATCAACTCAAATAATTAAGATCAAAAAGAGTATTACATCTTATCCTTAATATAAGAGTTGGTTCCATATTGGATTTTTTCTTAAATATTTATAATGTTTTTCTTGAAGTATTCTATTGATTGCATATATTAAGGAATTTCCATTCAAAGGTAATCAGGATGAAGTAGAGTATTTTAAACAAATAAACTTTTATTTGTTATGAATAATTAACTTAACTGATTTTCTTAATCCATCCAAATTAGCTACTTAACGTTTACATTAATGACAGGAGGTTGTAATTTTTAAGGGTGTGTGACCTTGATAAATTATTGGAGAGATTGCAATCACTCATCTTCAATTTTTTCAGAAAAATAAATGAATGAAATTACATTAGCGTGCAATCGCTATGTTTAGAATTGGTGTGCATAAGCGGAGCACATCATCTTGAAGAGAACCTGTCCACCAATGGTGAGGAGTTTCTGGTTGAAGAGAACAACAAAGGAGATGAAGAAATGCCTGCATGAATCGTTTTTTAATACAGAAGAATTTCCAAGGAGATAACCCACCAGCACTCGGCATGCAGCTTCAGAAAAGGCCTACGCAAGTGAACCACAGGAGGGGTATGTACCGCCCAACTAATTCTGTGACTTGCACTAATCAATAAATTAAAAAATTTGTTCACTTTTAAGACATTTCACATTCTAATTGCTCAAAGCAAATATAGGCTTGGTAAGATTGGATTACAGGAGAGATGCAATGGAAAGGCTAATTGCAGCCAACTCTGAGCCAAAACTGATCCACCGAGGTTAGGAATCAACAAATCCATATAGGCATTTGTTTCCATAAAATTAAGAAATAAATTAATAAATGAATGAATGAAAAGCAAGTGTATCTTGGTGGCTAGATACCTACCTACTACACGAAACAAACCACTAATAGGAAGGATCATTGCATTATAACTACAACTACTATAACTGTGCAATTGCAATCAAAGGCAACATCAGGAGCTTTTGATGCTGCTGCTTGAGACGCGCATGAAGATTTGAGCAACCAGCCTGTGCCCGCGCTTTCTAACTTCTTACCAGAGAGTCACAATACAGTTTTGTGAATATCCGACGCTCTCAGGAAGAAACAGCATTATGCCTTTGCCCACGGCCGCCTCTCCCTCTCCCTTGGTGATAACCATTGCTGCCACGATTGCCAGGGCCCCAACCCCTTCCGGAGAACTCTTGAGTTTCCATAGTCATTTCGACCAAACCCTCGACCACCTCCAAGGCCACGGCCTCCCCTGAAGTCATTTCGAAACCCACCTCTTCCAGCTGGGAACCTACCTCTTCCAGCATTACCAGCACCGACTGCAAAAAAAGGATAGTTACAAGCTATGATCGAAGTTGGTGTTCGTATGACAAACAATTTATGACCAATTTTACTTGTACTTTTTATCTATATTTTCTTTCTGAATGAATGATTTTATCCATGCATGTTAGCAAGGAATTACCTCGAGTAGTAGTTCTTTTCATCTCAATTTCAGCTGGACGACCCCCAAATGAAATAGGTGAAGCCTGAAAGAAGCACGAGGGAAGTTCTAAATTCTGAAGTACAAGATCAAAGCCACATGGTGGAAGTTTGACCAAAAACTGCGAAACCTTCAGACAAGTAACAGATATAGGTTTCATGATATAGCAAATTCAAACTAACAACGAAACACAGCTGATTGTTTTCCATGCTATAAATCTTCACGAAGGGAAGCAATGAAAAGGAAATCACAAATTCAAGCAGCAGAATAGAAATACTACTTGTATCAAGTTGTAGCCAGTTCTCCTCTTCAAACAAACACCATATACATCAGAAATCACTTTGAACCTTACGAAGCCTATCGATTGAGTATTCATGCATCATCAGCACATGAGCAGAACGGCAACACATGAAAAAAAAAAAAAAGGCATCCTAGAAAAATTGGATTGCTACTTTATAACAAAAACACAACAGTCAAAGCAATGCCGAGCTTACTATGAGTGAAAATTAGTTATCAAGTAACAAAGAACATGACACGGAAAAGTCAAGGAAATATATTGGGAATTTCAGGAGTTTTTGCATTTGGGAGCATAATAAGAACAGCAGGGGGGGGGTTGCAGATCTGAAATATAATGCTGCAGAAAATCTACTCTTCAGTGAAAGAGAAGAAAAATAGCGAATTATCTATAGTGCAGTGTGTTACCAAAATTCCACTCTGAATTCAATATGGTTCCTGACCACTTCTAGAAGTCCCCATCCACTTAAATTTTACCATACATTGCAAGTTTGCAACTTCTCCATGTCAGGAAACTATTGATGTGAGCAGGTTTGACAGCCACGGCTATTAATGTCTCCCATTTTATAATTTTAATATACTCCAAACAATTCTTTGAGAGCATTGCAATATGGAAAATTCCACATTCCAGAATATTGAACATAACTTAATAATGACATTGAAATCCTTAATATTGACTACGGTCTACAAATGAGAATGAATTTCCATTGAAATGATGCTCCAATGAAAAACTTGAGATTTAAAAAAAAAAAATCATCATTGGATTTTGGAATGCTAGTCTTACATAAAGGCATGTTTGCAGGGATAGTTGAGCTTAAAGTCAATACCAGGATTGTCAGGCTTAAAATGGCCGTAATGAATACAAGTGAAATAACAAATAAGACATGTCCTAAAACTTGCAAAATGCATATAGCTTTTAAAAGAGCCAAAAGGTTTCTATCCATGAGGGAGCCAGCGTATAGAAATTAAACTAGCACAATTAAATGCCAAAATTCAAGAAATCTATACTACTCATGAACAAGGGATCCACCTGAATTGCACTATTCATGGAACTCGGAGAATGGAATTCAACAAATCCAAAACAGTATCCCTGCTGCTGCAAATACCCAAAAAGAAAAGGCGTTTCCAATAAAGCGTCACTATGACTAAAGAAGTGGAATATGGAAATTGAAAGTTCTAAAAACATGAGTCACATGTAAATAAACTACCTTATTATTTCTGACTTGGATGCCTCCTTGCTTGATGGGTCCAAATTTCTTCAATTCCACCTCCAATTGAGAAGCCGTCACATTTAAGGGCAAATTTCTGATGTAAATGGAATATCCTTCAACTGTGAGGTTTGCATGTATGTCAGAAACAGTTACATGCTTAAGCAAGCTATTGCGGCTTCAATCAAGCAGCAAGAATTTCAAGTAGAGAATGGTAAAATGTAGTTTAATGTTTTTTGAGTTCACATTCAAATCATACAAGCTTTAAAAACACAAGTCAAAACGTAAAGTGTATAAAACAGACGAATATGTACCTTCCTCATGATTATTACTACTTTCAGTGACACTGACATTATTTGGTTCTGTTTCAGGTTCAGGTGCTGCAGAAGATTCAACCGGCTCAACTGACCAGTTCTCAGTCTTTTTAGACACCACCTTTACAACATTAGTAGGTACATAGACTTTGCTTGATTCTGAGCTTCCTTTAAGAACCTTCACCTAAAAGAAATCCAAGACTTAGATTTGAAATTTCACATTGCTTGAAGCAGAAAATCTGAGTTAGAACACTTACGATAGATGCATAAGATTTCTTTTGAGTGTCCTCTTGAGCTGATGAACCCAATTCTGTGGCCTGAGAAACATCAACACCGTTTGACTGAGACTGGGGCTCTACAGCACCCTCAATTTCAACAAGTGATTGTCTTTCAAGATTAGATGGCACATAAGCATTCTCAGCACCATTTTGATCCTTGTTCACATGAGAATTTGCAGGATCCGGTGCAGATGGATCTGATACATGACTGGGGTCTGCATAAAAACATGAAAAGCATTAATACAGTTTCCAAATAATGGCATAATAAATGCAAATAGTTCTTTTGAATTGATCTTGCCTGGGTCAGAAGTTATAAGAACATCATTTGCATCATCAACCACATTAACAGAGTGCTGTTCTAATGGTACACTTTCTTCTAGATACCTAAAAACATCATTCAGAACAAAATATCCATTGTCTTGAGGAGCAAGAAAGAATGACTGAGCAAATTGTCTTCTCAGGTTATCCTTGCCAGTCAAACAACCAGTTACCAACACAGTCACTCCATCATTGTGCGACTTTTGCGCATCAGCAGTCTTGATCTCAGCTTTAAAATCTTTGAAGTTTAATGAAAGGATCTTCTCGTTAATGCCCTGCATGAGAAAAAGACAGTGAAACCCCATGAAATACGGGATTGCTCGTGTCTGTATAAATTTGCAGGTCAATCAAATTTACTTGAACAGCAAAACACGATCCTGCCTAACTTTAAAAGAAAAGGGAAGAAAACAGCCTTACAGATAAAACTCATCCACATCAGCAGCATATAGGATACAGGATCAGGCAAATTATTCTGGTGCATTTATATCTGGTGGATAGCCCATGCATATAGAACATTTTTTTTTGTCCTCTTCTCTACTCTCTCTCACTCACTCTTTCTAAGTTTTGGCTTGTGCATGCAGCAATTTCTAGTTTTTACATCAATTAATATAATAATAATTATAATGAATTACGTTAATTATCGTATGATAACATTAAAGTGTTCGTATTCTCAATAAAACAGTTGGGGAGGGGGGGCTAATGAAGAAAGTGATATACAGGCACCATTTCATATCATCTTACTTTCATTGTTGTCATGTCATCACCCCATTAGAATCAGGTCTGCTTAGCACACTAGATTCTTGACAGAACCGATAGACTAATTCAGGTGAACAGTGAAGAATATGGTAGTACTGCTCAACAAATGCATTTCCAACCATTTCAGCACTGGGAGTAGTTGGATGAGCAGCTGCTTCGATGGCCATTCTGCTGAAAAAGCCATGAAAAATGAAACAACTCGATTTGCCAACACATTTAATAAAATCAGGAAACACTGACCTATTCTGTTAAGAAAGAAAAACAATTCAACATACGTTCAAACAGGAAGCACATACAGTATCATGTATTAATAATATATCAGGCACACATTGAATCTTAATGTTTAGCCCCTATTGAAATATGTCGATAAGAAACATATTACTCATGAGAATATCCATCCATAACTTCATTTTAAGACGTGCAAGGAAGCATTTGAACCAGAAATATAAATGTTCGGAAAGGCAGGGATGGGAATTTAATTATGAAGCCCGGCTAACCATGCAGAAGCTAGCTAGAATAAAGCAGGGACAGCTTTCAATGTTATGAGCAAGTCCGAGTATAGAATTTTGATTTCACCAAAATGGCAGAGTATCAAGCGACCTGGATCAATTAAAAGCTCGCTAATCCTACAATCCCTCTTGACCAGCCTTAAAGTCCGGAAGTTTGTGAACCATGAAGACTGACCTCGAAATGATAAGTGATAACATTCTCATTCACACATCTAAAACGTAAAGGTAGAACGGGAAACATAGAGATAAATAGAAAGAAAGGAAGCAACGATGGGAACTTCTGTGAATAACCTGAAAAGCCCATAATTCGGAAG
>JANTPZ010093389.1:0-12921 GCA_025593235.1 Vachellia pachyceras | reverse complement strand
TGATGATGATGAGAGGAAGCACCATCGCTACAAGCATCATCATCGCAAGAGTTACGATGATGAGTAATCAAAATGCAGGAGATTGAAGATTTGGCTTGAGAATGGAAGTCGTTCCTGAATTACCTGCTAAATAAACAGCTGGGCCATGTTTGCCTTGCTATGGGTTAGAGTCCGACTGTTAATGTGGAGACTTGTGGTGTTGCCTTGTCATGTGTGCATTTATAAGTGAATGGTTTTGGGCATTGTTTGCCTTCATGTGTGTTACTTCTATTGTGGTCTGTGGAGTCTGTACTCGAATTAAAATAAACTATCAGCATGTATTGAAGTGTTGGTGTTGTTAAGTTATAAATAAATCCTAAATATATGGGTTGATATTTAGATAGCATTTGACAAAATGAAAGTGTTTTTTGAAAGAACATTTTAAAATGGGGGGTCCGCCCCAGCTTAATATTTTATTTGCATGTCAAAAAATTTGATGGAATAAAAGATGATAAATGAATAAAGAGAGTATTTTACGAATGATCAAGATACCTCTAACATTGACGGGGGAATGACGACTATATAACACCTATTGGCAAGTTGCCCTTCCACTATCAAGCCTGCCTAGGGAACCACCATTCCCTTTTACCTTCAGTAAAACAACTCGTGGATAAAATGGAGCTTATATTTTCTGGTCGTATCTCCTCCGTTCTTCATTCATGCCCACCATGGCTTAAGTTGATTTTCGATTCTCTGGCATTAGGTAGGTTCCTATGCACATGGGATGTGGAATCTTAAAAGTGAATTATACTTTTACAATTTGTTCAAAAAAATGTACGTATTATATATTTTATATTTTACTCCAAAGACGGTGCATATTTACAATTGCAACTTAAGCAGATCGTGTGCATTGAATATGTGTTGATGTTATAAACTCGTAATCTGATCCATACAATCTAACATTTCACACATTAAATTTGAACTACTACATGTACAGGAAACATAATCTTGTAATTTTTGGTTTAATTAAGCTTTGATCGAACAAAACAAGTGACTTGATTTTCATAGATTATGGTGCTCACCCACTTGTTAGAAACAACTAACCGGGGAAGGCACCAATACGAGGCTTCCGCCCAACTACAGCCAGGAGTTTCTGTAGCTCCACTTGCGAACATGGCTTCCGTCATCCCATGGGCTTCCACAGTCCGACCTGCAGCATTGTATATATCTCTGAGCAGAATGTAGTATCCTCCTTCATCTGGTTTCAATTCCAACAACTTCTTTATAACCTTCTCCCCCATATCTGCATCACCATAAATCCTACAGGCACCAAGTAGTGCACCCCATACGACATCGTTGGTCGGAATCGGCATGCTTGTGATTAAATTATATGCCTCCTCTAGCCTCCCTGCACGCCCCAACATTTCTACCACACATCCATGGTGCTCAATCCTGGCTTCAATCCCATAGTCTCTTAGCATGCTCTCAAACATTCTTATGCTATCATCCACTAGCCCCTTATGGATGTATGCAACCAGAAGTGCTAGAAATGTGACGTCATCCGGCATTGCACCGGAAATTCTCATCCATTCAAATAAATTCAATGCATCTTCAGCATTCCCATGGTTTGCGCTTGCTGTTATCATTGTGTTCCATGTAACTAAGCTCTTCCTATACATATCTATAAGTGCGTTGCAGAGAGAGACCATCCAACCAAACCCATTCTCGTACATGTATTGGTGAATCATTCGTCCTGTTTCTACATCACCCAAATTTGTGCAAGCAGATGTCACACTCACCATAGTAAGCTCATCAGGCCCTTACTCCTGCGTGTATGATCTCCCAAAATAAATCCAATGCTTCTCTTGAACACTTTGCTTGAGAATACCCAGAGATCATGGCCGTCCATGAAACTACATCCCTCTCGGGCATTTCATCAAACACCCGTCGTGCAACCTCCAACTTGCCGACTCTCACGTAAGCAACAAGCAATCCTGACCACGAAAAAACATCGACACCCACTGTTTCCTCGAAGACACGAGACGCTAAGAGTGGCATTCTCCTTACAGCGTACAAATGAATCAGCGCGTTATCGACAAACAAGAGGGAAGAAAACCCAAACATCAACGCAGCACCGTGTATCTCGTCGGCAGCCAAAATTAAAGGCGAATCAGTTAATTTCATTCTTGACCGCGACTTGAGTAAGAAATTAAAGGTGTATTCATCTGGGGTTACGCAGTTTTGTCTCATTTGGTTGAATAATCGAATGGAATGTGAAGGTGATGAGCTCCTGGAGTAGCCCCGTATGAGAATGTTGTAGAAGAAAGTGGTTGGCTGGTGCATTTGACAAAAGAGGCGATAAGCATAAAATAAGTCGCCGCCAGGTGATACAGCAGCGAAGCGAAACATCTTGCCGAGGACGACGGCGTGTTGATGAAGATGTGTGCGTAGAGCATAGGCATGGATACGTTTGAGGTCTGCCACGGAAGCACAGGACTTTGCCTGTCTGCCATGCCCGCTAGAGTTGCTGCAACTTTGATCGTAGCCTGCCACTGCTGTGGTGGCGGCAAGCGAACCATGAATTGTCAATTCGAAGTTTCAGACCTTGTGAAGTAACCTATGCCATTCCACATTTCTTGTTGGCGGGACCGTTTCGCTTACCTCCAACCCCCCATCCGGTTTTGAGGAAATATTTATTTATTTCTCTATTTATCCCTCTATACAGTATACACGAAAGAAAGTGATAGTTTAGCTCTATTTGAAAAAAAACTTTTAGCTTAATCTTTAGAGCATTTGGGAAGAGATAATGTAACCCCATCCCTTTAGTTAATTGCATAATAGGTTTCAACTGTGACAAAAGATTGTGAAGCGCTTTTATCGATTATTGAATCAAGAAAACCATGAAACCATTACCCAGATCGAAAGGTAATTCATATCATAATAACGAGACTGAGAAATGTTACCGTAATTAAAATGATGGGTATATAATTCTAATGATGATCACACACAGAATTACATGATTATGAAACTATATCATACATCTGGTGGATTAATACATCTGGACAACCAATAAACTGGAAATCAAAACCTGTGAAACTTCGAGAACAAAATCCCTGGGGAGGAACTTATAAGAGCTTCTTCCTCTCAAAGAACGACTTCAAATGCCATATTTGCATACCAGCCACAGACAAGCAAACCAAAATCGAAAGGAAACTGAAGGTGAACATCTTGGTGTTAGTTGCTCTGTTGAGCTCTTGCATCTCTTCCTCCCTACACCATTCAAATGGATATTGAGTTACTAAATCGAGTGATAAATCTGCCATAAGAATCAATAAAAATCTTAACAACAAAGATAATAACAAGTCTTATACACCATTAAGCTTTAGCAATAATCATGAAGCTTTATACAACAAAGATAACCTATAAAATGAATGGGTTACACAGATCGCATTGCATCATCATCAAGCTTTATCAATAATCAATAAAAATCTTAATACACCAGAAAAAAATAGGAGTGTTAGTTTCCCTTTTGTTTTGCTTCGTTTCTTCTGTTGAGCCTTATACCCAAAGTTGAACTCGAACATTTTACCTTCGAAACATCAAATAAAATTTGAAGCCTGCCATCGGCTGCACAGAAAAAGGTACCTTCTTTCCTTATTTGGTTTGATGGCTATAATGACTTTCAAAGTGTAACATTCAGGAGTGAAGTGTGTCCGTACGATGACCAACAGCAAATTCCAAACGCATTTAAACCAATAGATGATTAAAGAATAATTTTTTAAACCTTGAGAAAAAGGCAAAAAAAAAGAGGATTTTTTGCATTAGATACACTCCTGCTAGTCAGTTTGTTGCAAGCATGAAGATTTCACACCAAGGCCATCAAGTAAAATATCATCTCTAGGCTCTAGCTCTCTTTCAAAGAGAAAAACGCATGAATCCTTATATAATAGTCATATGATAGAATCATGTTTAAGGAAACCAGAAAGATAATAGCAATAATTGATGCAACGGTGCGTGACATTAGATGTTACACATGTATTTCAGTATGCTACGCAAAAGCTAATAGGATAACCCCCACTCATGGAGGGAATTGAATGGAAAATAGTGATTACTTTTCCTATCAAAAGATCACCAAAGACATCCATCAGGACCTAACCAACCAGGCAGAGTTTATGAGTGTTATACCTTTCACGAAGATAAAACATCTCATCGTGGATGGATGTAACTGTTTCATACAACTTCCTTAACTCAAATTCCATTGCCTAGCAGATGAGAAGAAAACATACATTAGCAACCATGAGCTATCAAAATGAATAGATTTTCAAAGAACAATATCCAATAACTTAAATAAGTTTTTTTAAAAAATATACTACCACGATATTTTTATATCTTAGAATCAGCTCACAACATGGGATTCATTGCCAATTTGAAGGAATAGCACAGACTTTAAAGGACAGAGTTGAATGAACAATGATCAAAGAATAATACATTATTATGGAGTTTGGCATCTTCTGGAAGCAAACACCAAAAATATAGTAAACATATAAGGATTAAGGAACATTTTTAATTGCATAGTATTCAATTTGGCTTCATTTTCAGTCTCTTATCTTTTGATTCCATAACTTCTCTAGCATGCGAGTTAAACTAACGATCAGATTCTCCGCTGACTGAGTCTTCTTTTTTTTTGTTTGGGGGGGGGGGTTATTGGGTAGTATGGTCAGGGGATAAGGGTTTCATGAAGAGCTTAAAATTTGAAAGAAATAACATATATACACTCTATTCCACCGGTTCAAAATAACACAAGCATTGCAATACCGAGTATTCAGTAATTCAGATAATTTATTCATGAATTTGTGATTGCCCAAAATGCTAAAATGATACGAGTCATACTTCTATAAATGCAAAGTCAAGGATACCGCTTACATCAATTTGTCCTTTTTTAGCAACCTTTGACCAGTCCTTGGCAGCAACGCCAGTTCTCCAATCAAGTTCAATGACCACCGTTACTGGGGGCTTGTGATCAGGTGCCAAAAAGCAAGCCGTGTAGTCACCAGACTCAGCTGCAGTAAATGCAAAATTACCTGAATCCACTCTATCCCCATTGTGGTGAATATTCCCGTAAGGTGAATTCACCTGGCAACCATATTATAGCTATATCAATCCCTCAAGATATCCAATAATTTTTTAATAGCATTTTCAATTATCTGATTTACATATCAATTCAACCATGAAAAATTAATTATGAATAATACAAGAGACCTGTCAAAAAATAGAACGCTTAACCATTTGAGAATGAACTGATTTTGTTTCCATACTGTTTCCAATAAACTTATCTTACCTTTCTTAAAGCATATCCCAGTTTAATCAGCCCAATAACCGATTCATAATCGAAAGAGAGGGCTGAACAAGAACATAAAAGGAACTAATAGTTACACATCCATAACGAATTTGGCTTACCTTGACGGTGATCTTGTGGGAATCAGGAAGAAGAGACCCCTCATTTGGGTTAACAACAAAGTACTTGCCAACGGTCATCGCATTGTTCTTAATGTCTTCCGCAATGCATTTGGTATGCCCCGAACGTAGCTCAAATCTCATCGCATTACCAAAGCAACACATGAATGCTAGGGTGAGAGCAACAAGGAAGTTTAACTCCGACATTTCGTTAGTGAATTGGATTCGAACAAATGCGATCTGAGAGGAGTTGTTCTTGGGTTTTGCAGAGCGATGCGGTGACGGACGATGTCACAATGCACATCAAAATGGCACCGGACAAGTACTACAGCCAACGCGAAACGGAGGAAAGCGAAAAATAACGACCGGGTTCAGATTTGTTAATTTGCTAGCGCTTGGCGATCCGTCTTCGGACCTATCCGTGTCTCCGTCTAGAAACGGCAGTAGCGAAATATTTTTAGAGGAGGGAGGTAAAGGAGTGAACGAAGTTATCTCATCTTACTGAAAAATACTGTTGAATGTATATTTAATTTTTGAAAACATTATTCCAAATAAACCTTTGCCACGTCAGACTAAGGGTGAGATCCGATGGTTAAAGTGCTTTGTCCAGATTAAAACCGGAAAAACGCAACCGTTTTGTTTGATTATAATTTCTTTCATCAGTCAAAATAAATAAACATAACAATTATATTTAGTTTGGCAAGGAAACAAGGCTTGGGCCTATGCCCGAAAATTATGGAGTGGATTTCGTTTTCCCTTCCTTCGATTTGTGCCGCATGCAATGGTGATTGCTTTCAATGGGTTTGTATGTGACAACGTTTGAAAAAGTTAAACGTACATTTAACAATATTTTTTTTACAAAACGATATAATTTCATCCATATATTTACTATTACTTGCGTGAAAATACTTCTCTACCACGTTTCCTAAAGGGTTCAATTTACAAAAAAATTGGTGTTTTTTCCATGTTTCTACTGCTTAATTTGTCCACAGCTATATAAGTCATGCTCTTACACTTAATTTGTCCATACAAACTAATATAAAATTCAACTTGCATACTTACTCTATATATGTTAATCATGTTGAAAAATTTCATTCCACCACTAATTTAAATAGATTGCATATGAATCAAAGCTTTAAACTTCTAGTGATCTTTTTCAACAAAAAATTATATGAAATTCCAGATAATTCGCATTCTTAAAATTACAACCCTCCATAACTTGGATTGAAGGGTTGCATCACTTTTAACTATAATTCACGCATTTTGTCCTATAATTTATTTCTAAATCGTTTAATAATTTTATTCATTTAAGTTTTGAAGCTACATGACTCAATTTTTTTTTTGGAAAAAAGGAATATTAGAGTATTATAGAATTCGTCCACGGTGCCAAATCTGCCAATTGGGGTGTTTGGAAAAACTTATACACCCCCAAAAGTACGTTCAACAGTGTTTTTCCGCAAAACGAAACAATCTCCTCCACTTATTTACCTCGGCTTATGTAAAAGTACTTCTCTACCGCTTTCCCAAATAGACCCAATGTGTTGGTCATACCGCGGATCGCTGCTGCTGCTACTATGGTTATGACACCTCTTCACCACCTCTTAGACCATATGCTCAAGCGCACTTTGCCACTAATGGTTTTGTTGAGCAATTTCCAGTATATGATTAGCCTGTTTATTCTCATATGTTGCCTGCGAATCACTCTACTATGCCTGCTTATTCCACCTCTGCTCCCTTGTACACTGGCACTCAATTGGCACCTGTTACAATGCGACTGTGACTTCTATTCCTATCCCGAGTACAGTTGACATACCTACCTGGAGTACTCCATCTGTGACAAACACTGTGAATCAGCCCTCAAACACTGCACACCTTCTGCGTCAAGTGATAGCGCCACCACTCCTGCTTCTCAGGCATTCATAGCCTCTCCAGTCACAATCCTTGATGATGCTTGGTATACATAATCTTGGTGAAACGGAAACTACAATGTTTTTTCTCTGAAATGTCCATGTCATGAATCAATGTAAACCAACTTTCATTATGCTCGCTATAACTTCAATGTCTTGGTACTTAAAATACCATATTCTTTCATACTCCTCCCCGTCTGTCAATCTGTCAGACAACTCGACTGGGTCATAAAAGTAATATTTGAGTTTCCTCTAATTGTTTCTGCATAAAAAGTGGTGAATCTTCAGTTTGCTTTCCCACACTACCATCCTTAATGTTTTATTTATCAGGGCTACTTACCATAATTATTCAAGCAAGAGACATTTTAAACAATCGAAACACACAAGGGCGAAATGATTATATGGAAAACATATTTCCTCTTTACAGGTAAGTTGGATGTATTTTTTGTGAAATTTTATTGCGTGATTTCACAACTTTTGTGCCTTTGCTTTGACCATACATGTTTTGTGCAATCTCAAAAAATATGACTGAGAACTTCATGTATCTGCAGTTTATTTGGATTCATAATCCCGCATATGCTCATGTATTCTGCAAATATATAATCAAAATTAACTATGCGTTCATATTTGTCTTCAAACAAGGAGCAGAGATGAGTTGCGGAGAAGTTCTTCTTAGTTCTGGCCTCGAGTGCTCACATGGGCTGCAGTCCTCACAAACCTGAATATGGAGATGGACCGAAGAACAAAACTTTTCTCAGCATTTACAGAATTGGTTCCTTTAGGTCTTCTTGTAAGTTTCTACAAGACATTCTCAATCTTGTTCATGTATCTTTGGCTATACAATTGATACTTTGCGATCTATACCAATGTAAGAAGTGTAAAAAGTTTATCTAAACACGAGCGATCAATTCAATAGATTGCGTCATTTATTTGGCTGTTGTGAACTTGTACCCTTGAAATTTTGTATCACAGGTTTTGATTATCATCACGTTTGGCCCCTTCAACATCACATATAAATCCAGCCGCTTCTTCCTTATCCATTTTATGTTTCATTATATTCGTGCTCCTCTTTACAAGGTAAAGGAGAAGAACAACTTCTGTATATACAAAGATGCATAATCTGCTTATGTTAAAATCTTCAAAAATGATAACATATCGCTTCATTTCTTCATTGTTTGCAGGTTGCTCTCGTGGATAATCTCTTGGCAGACCAGCTTACCAGCCAGGTTTGATATCTCTCGCACATAATGTTTATGTTCTACTGTAATAGAACATGCAGAAATGAGAAACAACTAAGAGCTTCTCCTATTTTGCTTCATAAGTATTGAGCCAGACCTTCAGAAGTTTAGAATTGTATGCTTGTTACTACGTCTCGGGAAGCTTCAGGACCAGAAAAAACAAGTGCATTAAAAATAAAGTATATGGAACATTTTACTTCATTGTCGCTATTATTCCTTTCTGGATCCGTTTCCTCCAGGTATGCAACCGACAGCCAGGCAATTCTTAGTTCAACTTGTATCTTCTTATCTACTCTGGACTTTAAACATGAGCTTGATGGTTTTGGTAAATCTAACAAGAACCATATTTTTGTAGTGCCTTCGACGATTTATGCTTGAGGAAAGAAATGCAAGGCACGGGCTTAATGGGCTTAAGTACATGTAAGCAATATTTGCCATAGCCACAAGGACTGGTAATGAGTTGGCATTGAACAGAGTAGTGGCATGGAGAATTTTGGCGGCAGCTTCTTCGGGGTTTGCTAGATTGGGATTTTCTACGACGAGATTCAAGAAACCCATGGTTGATGGATAAACTCTCTGATTCTAACAAAAGTGTGTACTTTGCTGTTATTGTAATTTGTTCTAGGGTTCCTCTGCCTTCTTCATTATTTGGGTTGGTTGCAGGCTGACTAATTTGCTTGGTGTTTATTTGTTTGTGAACAAAACATTCCATCAGGTGTTGAATGTTTTACTGCGACTTGCTT
Source organism: Vachellia pachyceras (assembly GCA_025593235.1). Lineage (NCBI taxonomy): Eukaryota > Viridiplantae > Streptophyta > Magnoliopsida > Fabales > Fabaceae > Vachellia > Vachellia pachyceras. The sequence continues at coordinate 3,600 of JANTPZ010093389.1, read as the reverse complement.
GGATGAAATCAGTTTTAGGGGTTATGCAAGCCCCTTTCCTGTATAGAAAAACCTCAACTGCTGTGGTGGCTTGCTTGGAGATCATTCGCCGCGGCATTTGGAATTTCTTCAGGTGTTGTAACTAGTGATATTAACTTCTTACTATGGAGCAGCTTAAGTATGGAGAAGTCTTCGTGTTCTCATGGGAACTACAGTCTACAAGGGTAGAAATCACAAGGCCATATCTTTCACTTTGGTCCTTACCGCATAAATTAACAGTTATGCGTTGCTTAATGTAATGAACAAATCACAAGTAACTAAACGTTTTTTTTGTTGCGATCAGTTGAATTCTGATGACCTCATGGTTATAGTGAAAAAACAATTAATGAAAAGAATAGCGCTTAGTATTTGATATTTGGTTGGTTGTATGTAAACAGGTTGGGGAACGAGCACTTCAACAACGTAGGAAAGTATCGGGCATTCAAGTCGGTACCCGTGCCATTTACCTATGAAGGTGATCACAGCACATTCCATATAAACTGGAAACAGATGCGGCAAAGAGGAAGAGACAGCCATGAAAATATAAAGATCGGGAAATCTGGAGGAAAATGACAGGAATTCCTTTGCGGTAAATTGGACACATGCCGATGTTATGTCATGAACAAGCAGCAATTAGTGGGTTTCTGCCCCCTGATATAGTGACAAAAGTGGTCAGGATGATCTCAGAACTGGGGAGCCCCGATTTAATCCATCAAGCTGAAATTGGCTTTTCCCCCCCACGCATCTCAGACACAATCCATTACAATAGTTTGATTCCATGCTGCAACTCGGGTGTTTCTGACTCAAATAAATAATGAAGGTTCACGTTATTTGTTGTTAACAACTTTTATACGCTACCTTATGACAGATAGCGACACATGCTACACTATAGAGTAGTAACAAATGCTTTTTAAGTTAACAACTACTAGAGGTTACCATCAGAATTTACATTCAAGTTTCCACCAAAAATATGGAGTTATCAACACAGGATAACCGGTCAGTAAAGACACACATGGGTGTAAAAGCGGCTAAAAAAAGGTGGCGAGCAGGTATAAATATTCAGAGTGAAATGCTTACGCGCTATTTATATTGTATATCAACCCAAAAATTTCGCTAGTTCCAAACAAGAAGGAAAGCTACTCTAAGAGAGAAGTGCTACACTGAATAGGTTTCCTCTTCATCAGTGTCTTCCCCATCCCACAAGGAAGCTCGAGAATATGCTGGAGAATTTTCAGCTGTTACAGCACCAGTATTATCAGCATCTTGGTTACTAAAGAGCGTTGAAAAGGAAAATGGGTTGCAGGTCGAACTAGCTTTTTGAAGACCTCTTATGGCTTTCATAGCGGCAAGAGTGCTGCGGTATAAATTCGCAGTTTCCTCACCGAGAGTTGAGGATGCCTCAGGTGAAGTGTTTGCTGCAGTATCTACAAGTGATTTAGATTGATCTTCAGTGGGCTGAGCAGATTGAATTACTTCTTCTTGAAGGGGGAATAGCAGTTCAAGATTTGCCTCACATTCATGTACTAGCATAGTCAGAGGTTCTGTTGTGAAAAAGGGTTGACGAAGAACAAATTGAGTAAAAGGCAACCGCAACAATCTACCAGTTCTCTTATCATACTTCTTCAGAATTTTAATTAGCCCTGTTGAAGCAAGAATATGTGATTTCAGAACAAACAATCCGCTAACTGCAACTCCACCATACACAAACACAAACATGAATTCTGCAGTAGCAGTATCTATGAAGTTATTACATTAGATGCCACTTCAACATAAAAGTCACAACTGCCACACCAACAATACTTGAGTTTAAATAATAAGAAGATAACTAGATGCCCTACCTGCAAAGTTTAAGGAGCTGTAGTTTTTTAGCAGCACCATCTGTCCATGAATGGTGACCAAGTCCTTCCTGATATCCATCATTTCCTCGCTGAATTCACTTTCCGATGTGTACATTTCATTCCTGCTGCTTTTATCTTTAAGACGCTCAATTCTTTCCTTCAGCACCTGTCCAGATTTGTAGATAAAAACCACAGAAGGGATACATTAACAACATATAAAAATGTGTCACAGATTGCTCACAGACTTCATGAAGATTCTCCAGCAACTAGTCAATAATTTCCTTTACTTTTTTGGCAAAGCATTTGAGCATTATACATTGATTTCTCAAATGTCAAAAAAATCCCCAAAAGCAGAAGCATGTAACAATTCGTTTTTTGCTAATTCAACTATGAGATCGCAAATTCTATATCGCTGAACTAGAAGAGAGAGGCTCATCTAGCTTGTGGGAATAATGATAATGGGAGAAAACCCATAACATTAATGCTGTAATATATAATTCAATATCGTCAAAAGACAATTAGCCAGTACAAATAGTAGAGCTAGAAATATTTACAAATAGACAGCGTATGTTACCTTTTAACCACAATCATCAAGAATTGACAGGGTAACATTTCTAAAGAAGTGGTTCACGTCATTATGGGGAGTTCTTTAGATCAGGGTCTCTATCACTTGGAAGCAATAAAGGCAATGATTTATTCGAAGGACGTGTAAGGGAACCTATTGTGAGAATTGGAAAGAGAAATTTGTAACATTCAAAGATCCCAGTATTACAAAAGAATACACCATCAAGAACCTTGACTACAAAGTAAGGCCTTTATATTATACTCCGAGTATCTAGTTGTGCTCGCAGCTTGTGATTTGCTCATTTGGATTTACAGCCAATTTAGTTTATATTATCTACCAACCAGCTTCCAATAAGACAATTTCGAACGAAAGGTGGGAAATAGATTAAAGTGAAGTTCAATTGATGTGCCAACTCATACGAATACAAAAACTTTCGTTTGTAGTCTAGATTGGGTCGAGTGGTCAAAAGGTAGCGAAGTTCAAGACAGAGAAAAGACGTTATTCAGCTGAACCTAAATTAGAAGTTTCAATGATCCAATCAATCACACGTGCCCAATTTGATAACTACCCATTAATGGAAATTAATGAAGATGCGTGAGCACCAACTTATCATGCCCATAGTAATTGCTAGTCCTACAAAAAGGAAAAGGAAAAGAACCTGGAAGCGGATGACCAAATCTTCCTCCTTATCAATATAAAAATCATTAAATTTCTCCAGCTCCTCGTTCAGAATAACGATGAACCAGGCCTGCAGGTCCAAATAGGGCCGAGGAGCAGGTTCCTGTTGATCCTGAAAGGCATTGGATTGCACAAAGGGAACAGGCAGGAGGTCGATTTGGGGTTGAAGGATATCATCGCGAAGCGCGATCCCGGAGGTCGGAACCTGCTTAATGAGCTTCTTCAAGGGTTTGTAGCACAAGAACTTTTCCCTCCACTCCGGGATAGTTTCCTCCAAATGGGTCTTGAACTCCTTTCCGAATTTCATCTCCGGTATAAAATCGGTTCGGAACTGATGATGAATTGATGAAAATCAGGGCTGAAAACAGAATAAATACATCTGCTTTTGCATATTTGGTAACGGAGAAATGGAGGAGGCGACGACGGGGGAAGCCAGATAGAGAGTGGAATATCCGAAAAGAGCTAGAGACGGAAAAAATCCGAATATTTTGGTATGAAATG
>JANTPZ010093386.1:0-15839 GCA_025593235.1 Vachellia pachyceras | reverse complement strand
AATTTAACAGCATCTGTGAAGAAAGAAAGATCCAAAATATTAAAAAATTGAAACGAGGCACATCAATTCAAACCAATGAGAATTAAATATTCTAAAAATATTTTTTAATATATATATTGAGCTTCTCTTTATTTTGGGTCAAAAGTAGTTCCTGTTTAATAGGGGCAAACATGGAATTGACGGGAAAAAAGTATCTTGAGCTCATTCTCGGAGCATCGTTAGGTTGCCATTTTGCGTGAAAAAGACTTGGAAAAAAAAACAAGAATGGTGGTGTGAGTGGAATAGAGTATATACATATTATTTGTTCAATAAATAATAAATAATATAATGTCACGTATTTTTTAGGATCACTTGGCTCGTTTTGTATGTTGGAATTGATTTTGGAGGAGATGAAAATGGAAATGGAAATAAAAATAAAAATGAGGATGGAAATGGAGATGGAAATGAATATAAATAAAGAAAAAAATGAGGGGCCAAAAAATCAATTCCATGGGTTACATTATGAAATTCATTTCTATCCATTTTGAATTCCATTTCCATTTCTAATTCCATCTCCCAATTCCACCATACCAAATATAAGAAATGAATTCAATTTCCAATTCCACATCCCAATTCCATCATACAAAACATGGCATAAGATGAAGCTCAAAAGCCCACAGGCCCATCTCCAAATTTGCATATGTCCCGGTCCTTCCCCTTCCCCATTACCATTGGTCGGAAAACGTGCCACTTCATTACAAGTTTCTTCTTCCTTTATTCTCACTTAATTTTTCTAAATATTAATTCCTATATGATATCTTTATGAATCTAATCCCAGTGAACATGTTTTTAAGAATCCATTTTGATTAGGCTTTTTAAATAAGGCTAAAGTATACTTTTAGTCCTTTATGTTTGTGTCAGGTTTCATTTTAGTCCTTTAAGTTTAAAAAGTACACTTTCAGTCCCTCAAACTTAACGCTGTTAGTTTCTCTTAATGGAAATTGCTGACTAAAAGAGGAATTGAATGTTTAGTTTGAGCTTCATACTCTAAATCTTCATACTCTAATGTTTAGTTCTTATATATAGAGGAATTGAATTCCATATGTAATGAAGCTGGAAAGTGCCAAACCTACTAAAAGAGCTTGAGCGCCGCGCATATATATGTTGTGCCTCGGCTTCTTCTTGGGATAACAGCACAAAAACATTCCATATATATGTGGATTAATAATTAATCTAACTCATATATTACTCGAGCTCATATATCATATGTTAAAGAGAGGGACGAAATAATTAACTGGCCTGGTTCAGTATTGGAATATATATATATATATATATATCAGAATAACGTAACACAGGCACGCACATGGAAGCAGAATCAGTTAATTTTGCAATGCAGATAAATTCATTTGACAATAAATCCAGGTTATAGGGTAAGTAGCCAGCCAAGTGCAGTACAAGATATTGCAGAAAAGTGACATAAATAAGAATTGATGTGGATCAGTGGATGGTGTAATAAGATTGAGAAGGATAAGAATGTTAGTTACGAATAAGGAGTTTACAGGAACGTTATTGGTGTACTCTCTGTGTGTGTGTGTGTGTGTTATCCCGAGCAATCTGATCGTAGCTTCATCAATCCTTACGAATTCCAATCTTCAGTCATTCATATATGTTCTGAATCAACACTTACTATCATTATAAACCCTCAAATGTGTGTGTGTGTAACCTATACATATATCAGCATCAAATTATTGCAGAGCCACCATTCCCTTCCATACTAATTACTGTCTCACCCCATTATTTCTACATCCCTTTTGATTAATTTCATCCTTAATCTCTTTCCAGTATCCACCATCTTCATCTTCTTCTAGAATCGCTGCACCTTCATTGATTCACGTACAGCACATCCGGTGGATTAAAGCGACCGCCAACTTCAAACTAATATTCAGAGCTCCAATATTAAATTCTTCAAATCAAAGACGTGTAATGAGACAGCTACATATATACATACATATTGCTGCGAGCTGACAAAGCTGTCTATATTGCATATATACACAAAGACTAATAGTTAGCTGATGATACATTTGAAGGCAACTTGGCCTTAATGGATATGACAATGCATGATTGTAAATGATGATAGTGATTAATTGTAAGAGGAAGGTGAAGCATGTAGTTGGAGATGTAGCTAGTAGATAATGGCTTCGTTTGGGTTTCCGTTAGAAACCCCGTTTTGACCCCCAAAACCCATTCTCACGTAAGCCGAGACAAAATTCCTCTCACATAAAGTACCTAGGAATCTGTGTCCGTTTTCCCAACGGGTTTCCAAACGAAGCCAATGACAATCTACACCTTGACTACCATTCCTCACCAAGTGTTTACGAGCCTCACTCTTCTAGATTAACAGCTTCAACCTAATAGATGTAGGATTCAAGCCATTACTAACTGTCAACTATGTCCGAAGAAGTTCTTCATTCATATTCCTGCTAATCCTATTCATTTATCTATCATAACTTGGCAAGTAATCTTATCGTTGCTACATTATAAATGATTTTTTCCTGTACCATGTCAGGTTGTGTACTTATCTTTTTCTTAGGTTCTCTAGAAATTCTTGTTGGACATAAAGTTCTTGTAATTCCATTTACACATACATAAATCTTTGGAGTTCCCAAAACCAAATAATTTATTTATCTTATCACTAATAAAAAATTTCGTATATGGCTAGAAGGACCCTCACAAATTCAAATACTAATTTTGTAAGCTTATTATATTGTATCATGTGAAATTCTTGGTTTTTTTAATGTTCCTCCAATCATAACACTACAAAAAGGGTCTTAGAGTATAATTTTGTCTTATGCCAATATATATATATAGGTGTAACTATATATGCATATGATCATCAATGATGGTTGATTTAAGTGGACGGGACCCAGCTTCTAAACGTTAAACAAATACGTGAGTTTCAAATTTTGTGAATGAAAAAAATTATGATGAGATTGATATTTCAATCAGACATGACAATGTTTGAATTTGGTCCAATGACATTAGATATCAAATAGGGATATACATATATGAATATGATAAATAGTGATTGCGATCGATATTGAAGGTGGGACTGGCAAAGAATGAGGACTCTTGAATAAGACGAACACTGTAATGTCTCAACTACTTGAAGGTTAACACACACACACACATATATATATTTGTATAGAATTGAATCAGTTGACGATGAAAGTTTATCATAAACACGCAAACATGCCTAGAAATTAAAAAAGAAAGAAAAACGTAGCATCTTAAGCGCTTAAAGTAAATTATTTCTTACAATAAGTGCACGATTGTTTTCCCCCGGTCGGTTCGCTTCTCATCGAATTGAACTCTTTATTATCAGGAAACCCATTTTCTTTAGGGTTAGGAACATTGGTTGTGAAAAAAGCTTCTCTGGGGTGGGTGGATATAGCTGTTATATATACATGATCCTCAACCATCCACACACACACACACACACACACACATCTAAGACCCTTGAAGTTAAAGGACATACCCTACAAAAAACGTATACTTTACAATATAGAAAACAAGTTGTTATTTTGGTCCAGATCACACGTGACACCACTGGTACACCAGATGATTTTAACACCTCCTTCAGCCTTTTCTATTGTGCAGCAACACATGGTGAACATGCTCATCATGAATGAATCATCTGAACCACTTCCTACAAGTCGTATATTTACTTCTTTTCATACACGTGGTCCAAGTAACTTATTGTGTATAACCATATGACTTGGGTATTCTATATTCTCCCTTCGCAGGACCATCCGCCTTTAATTTTAGATGAAGAAATGCATCACCCTTGAAGGTGACTTCACACTAATCAGTAGATTCTTTACTACTTTCCTAACTATCTCCATTGAGGACTGGGATATGTAACTGATCGTCTCTCAATTCATTTTCATGCGTACTCTTTTGTGTATATGTGTACACAAACATAGAAACAAACCCCTTTATAGGTGGAATCTTAAGGATATAGTTATACCTATAGCTCTATATATAGCTAGCTAGCTGATTCCTTTTACTCTTTTTTTCCTTCAGCACTACTCAAAATCAATGGCCTCACCGGTCACCAATCTAGTTCACTCAAGAATGAGAAGATGCTTCATATAGATTAATGGCTATGAATTTATATGCTTTGGAACACTAACATATAATCATATCTCGCTCTCTGAATTAAATGGTAGTGTTCAGTCGTTCGTAGATGCGACAAATTAAACAATGATGGCTTCATTATCAGTCGTCCTTACTCTCGAACTAATTAACTATCGGGTTGCATACTGAAAATGCATATAGATCAAAATATCTAAAAGGAAGAAGGAAGAACAAGATTTAGAGGGTGTGGTGGCTTTATTTGTGTGATGAAAAGGGCAAGACGTGCGGGCGAGTGAAGATGACGAGTCCTAAGAAGCATTATTCATAGAGAAGTTCCGTTGGGGTGGGGGGGGGGGATAGTGAGTGATATATAAGAAAGGAATTTTGCAGATGGCTACTTGTCATCTTTCTGGACTTAAATGGACCACTTTCAACTAATTTATCTTGCTCACCAATGTTCCTCACATGATTATCCCCAAGTGTTCTGTGGATTCCAAAGCCATGTTAAACGCAACTTAATTTAATTACCCGACATGCTTCTTTCCTTGTGCTACTCATTTTAAGAAATAAAGATAACCCCATCATAACAATGGGATGGATCATCAAGCATATATATTGGATACCCTTCATTAAGGCTTGTAGGATCTCATGGAAGTGACTTTAGTTGATTGTGCAGTAGTGAATAGAATCAATTGTTTCCTATTTTGGAGAATCATATCTATCCCTAGTATTCCCTCAAGGGGCAGGCTTCATTTCACACTTTCCTTAGTGCTCTTCATAGTGGCCATGCATATATCATCCACCCCCGTCTTCTTGGATTTGCCTTCTAGCTAGCTCCATCACTGTCACTACATATTTAATTTCCTCCATTTTTTATTTCTATGTAGCAGATACTGATTCTTCTTACTTTCCCATTTTCCAAACACAGACTTTCCCAGTGGGCTTTTTTGATTATTAGTGTTATTCTCAAGGACCACCATATGTAACTCAACGATGCATAACCCAACCAGTCTTGGAATTTCACAATCTCACACATCAGATATTGTTATCATTTATTCTAGCATAGTTCTTGGGCCTGAGTATAATTATATCAATGGGCTTGATGTTGCTATTGTGTATATTGGCCTTGGGATTGGGATCTTCAATAGATGGACACTTCTTTTGTTTTTTTTTTCTTTGGTAAACAAAGAAGTCATGAAAACTTTTGTTATTGTTTAAAGAAAACATAGGCCTAAAAGGAGACACCCTTAGACAAACAGGGTGAGGATCAACCCTGTGATGATACATACTTTTAAGACAAAAGTGTTTTTAAGAAAGGAAGTGGAAAATGTAACTAGAAAGAAAATGGGATAACTGCAGCTCTCGTTTCCTTTCTAGAAAACACTTATCTGTGTACTAAACATTGAATGAAGGAAAAGTTTCTTTGGTAGAAAATATTGAAATAACCTTATAGTTGAGCTCATTTTGACATCAGAAGCAGCATTATCTCCACTGAAACTTTCACAGTATGGAATCAAACAAAAGAGAAGGTTGGTAATATTTTGGAAATCAATCCTATAATGTACCATCTTCTACCATAGAAACTGTTTAATCTCTCACCCTGTTCCATTTTAGATGCATATAACATGAATTTGTTCCCAAATTATTGGATCCAGACCTACCCTTCCCAAAAAAATATCAAACACCTTCCTTTCCTACAAGATGAGCTAAAAGTAATTTCTGATCTTGATAGAAATATTAACCACAAAAGTATCTAAAAAGGCATTTGCATTTACAGAGTAATGGCAACTTCCTGAAGGTATTCTGAATTTTCTTATACAACTGTACATGTGAAATGCACATACCTATACATATAATTCATAATCACATTCCTATATAATAAATATGTCCTAAGAAAAAGTCTTAGTGTTGATGAATGGATATCTAAAACAAAGCAAATGAATTTAAATTATTGAAACAGACCAAACAGCTATAATTATGTAGGGCCAATAAACAATTGAGGATCAAGTAGGCAGGAAAAGAGACGCCTTATTGATTTGGAAGGGGTAATTTAGAAAGGGGAGCAGAGCACTCAGAGTACATCTGCATGAAGAAGTTATCCACTATTTCAAGATAAGCAGGACAGGTGAGCATAGAATAGTAGTGAAGAACCTCTTCAATGTCCAACACATATTCCACATTCCCTATATCCAGCATCTCCAGCTCCCTCAGCTTCCGTTCAACCATAAAACTTCTCACTGGCAATGAATCTTCATGCCTCCCTTTGTTATGACTAATCATGTTCTTTCCCTCATTGTCTCTCTCTTCTATCTGCTTCATCTTCTTCTTATTCTGCACAGGACTTTGATGATAATACTCCTCCTTTTGCTTCTCTTTCCCTGAATCCCATTGGTGAGTATTGAGTTTTTCCAATTCTGGATGACTGTGGATGAGAGGAGTGGGAAAGTGGTGGTGGGTAGGTGATTTTGGAAGCCTATGGTATCCTGTGGAGAAGAAAGACTTGAAGTTCTGTAAGGTTTTTCTGAAGAACTTCTTGGTGTTGGAAATGGGTTTTGTTAGCAACATTGAGAATGATTGGATGAATGGAAGTACTGTGTTAGATGATGATCTGAGGAGGGAAGAAGAAGATTTGATTATGCAGTAGACAGAAAAGGGGCCATTATTGAAGCTTGTTTTAACATTTTCTGTGGAGGAAGAAGGAAGGAAGGAAGAAATCCAATTGCATTTTGTTCTGTCATAGCTGTGTTCGAAGGCAAAAAAGGGGGACCCCACAAGGCCTCAAACTCCAAAGTCCCAAACCTGGACCTGTCTCCCATTAAGTGTTTAAAAATGAATAAATTTTTCAAGTTTGGTTTGATTTTACTTGTAATGAAGGTGGGAGTGGGTGGTTGGTTGAATTGGACCTTTCTGAAGCATCGACAAACCATTTTCCTAATCACCAGTCATATTGATGATTCGTTTGCACAATAACTTCGCAATGCTAAGCCTGCATATACAGTACAAATAACTTTTAAGTATAAGTGTGATATAACTAATATGGAAGTTTCAGCAGAAGCAATAACTTAAATGAAGAAGACCTTGAGAGGCATGATGTGAAAAGTAGTAACAAAGAAGCATAGTAGGAAGTAATGAGGAAGACAGTGATAGAGCAGCTAGCTAGATTTCACAGCTGGAATTCTGGTAGGAGCTGACTCTGACTCACCAACTTTTACGCCAAATCTGATAAGGATAGTTTGGGGGAATTTTGCCAGTTAAGACTTAATTTTCATTCTTTTAAATAAAATTTATATGAGAAAATGTTCAATAGAATTATTGAGATAGACTTTCTTTTTAGTTTAAAAAAATATATACAAAGATTTAATTTTGGATCCAGTTCAATAATATCGTTTAATCTATGCAACTAATCAATCTAGTGGAATAAGGTAGTTGTTGAAATAAAATTTATTTGAAATTAATATTTGCAAATGGTTAAGTAAAGGACGAAAGAAACCAAATGTGGCATGCAATGAGTGGGTAATCATGCTGAATAGTAAGAACTTGACTCTGCATTTCAGAAAGAACAAACATTGGAAAAGAGTAAAGTTGTGGAAATGCAAATTACAGAAAAAATGATAAAACAGAGCTTCCAGATTCCCTTCACGGAAACATTTCAAGCATCCTTAGTCCCTGTCACTCCTCATGTTATAAACGTAGGAATTAGATAATTAATTTAGGAAAACTAAAAAAAATTAAGTTAGTCATAAAAAAATCCGCGTTAGTTTCCTTAATATGCCCATTTAATTATTTGCAATATTTTGTGCCATTAGGCTATAAGCGCATGATTATATATATATATATATATGCACACACAAATATAAACGTGTGGATTACAGTATATGAATTTGGCGAGAGATTGGCGGTGGTGAGTAAGGCTTGAGGAAGGAGCAGTCAATAAGAAGCAAATTTTGATGAAGCTTCTTCTATTTTTAACTTGCGGTGCTCTTTTTTTTTTTTTAACGAGTTAAAATAAATAGTTCAGATTAAATTTTACGGTTGATATTATTTTAAAAAGTAAAAATTCTACATAATATGACTAATTATTTTTTTTAAAAAATAAAGTGGACCATATGAATAACCAAAAAAAATCGTAGGTTCAGTTGATATAATCGTTCATCATGATTAGATCTGTTTGGGAATACAGTACAGAAGTGCTTTTACGTAAGTCAAGGTATATATGTGAAAGAAATTATCTTATTTCATAAAAAATACTATTGAATATGCTTTTGAAGCTTCCAAACGTGTTGACAAACAGAGTTATTCATACATCCACCGTCTTCACCTGCAGGCTGCAGCTGTTTTTTTTTTTTTTGTAAAATTGATTTATTGCAAATAGGAAGCAGACAAGAAAATGTCAAATTTTTTTTTTGGTATAAACCATCCGGTATCCTGGGGTATCCTGGGTTCATTGCCCGCCCCAGACTAATCCGGACCCCCGCGAGGAGACCTTACGGTGGTAGGGAGGTACCGATGGGACAACCTCTTTGAGGCTGCGTTAATTATCGCGGCTGTCACTCCCCAGGGTTCGAACTCTCGCCCTGAGAAATGCTGGTAGTAGCACTTGCCAACTCTACCAAGCGCCCATTGGTAGAAAATGTCAAATTTGGCGGACTTAAGAAAAATCACTAAATTGGCCCAATTTATTTCAAGTTCGATGCTTCATTTAATTTCTCAGTTCTTTTGTACCAAAAAAAATTTCTCAGTTCTTGCCATCATCCATAGTATCCCTCATTTGTAAAAATTAAAGTCTAATTAAAGCTTATGCAACCTTTTATAAACCAACCCTCATCCTTAATATTAATCATTAACTTGGTTACAACCCATAATTCAAAGCCTGTTTTGATTAAATAAAAAATTTTGAAACTTTTTTTTGCCTAGTGGGCCACACATTTGATTTGACCATGTTTTAACATGTATTCAAATATTAATATGACGAGCATATTTCACTAAATTCAACCGCATTAATTAAAGTTATATGTATCTTTTTATTAAACTCAATGTTATTTAAGGTACTATTGATGACTAGATATGGATACCTCGAAATCCAAACATTAATTCTTTGGTGGTCCCTTTCATTAGATTTAAATATGTCATGAATTTTTCAGATTTTTTTTATAAATCATCCGATATTCTGGGGTATCTTGGGTTCATTGTCCCCCAGACTAATCCGGACCCTTCGCGAGGAGACCTTACGGTGGTAGCGACGTACCGATGGGACAACCTCTTTGAGATCGCGTTAATTATCACGGCTATCACTCTCCAGGGTTCGAAACCTCGTTCTGAGGAATGCTGGTGTTCAACGTAACAGAAGCCATCTGAAAATTAGCCCAGTATCATCTCCGGACAAGTTACACAAGATGGGCCTCTTCATTTCATCATTTGAGCCTATATCTCGAAGTCAAACCCCAATACTCTAATTGGACAAAAAAAAATTCAATAGCCATTTTTTTATATTAACACTTGAAAAATCATTTTCCAGTCTAATTAATTTTAGTCTCACTCGTTAATTTTTCAGCCTAATTAATCACTCGAAAAATCATTCTGGAAGTCAAAACCCCTCTGTCGTTTTGTTGTCGTCACCTACGCATCAAAATATTTGAACCTTCTTTTTTCCTCTAAATTTTATTATTTATCCAAGAATTTTCAATTATTCAATATTCAATTGATATAAAGGCTCGAACTTGAAAGCCAAAGAATAGTATAGGAATTTTAAAGACTCGTTCCATTACATGAAAGTCAATATATTGCCACTCCTACACAAATCTCCATTCGGCACTGTATCAACTAAAATAAACAAATAAACATGCACAGTCAAAATGGCAAGCCTCTTCACGTCACCAACCAAATCTCATCAACAATCTCAACATTTTTCATTCCCATTTCCCAAGGGCTAGACACAATTTGACTTACTTTTTTTTAACTGAAGGAACAAGCACTAATGACTCCAGGGTATAAACGGAACATAACATGCAGCCTTCCACCTAAAAGAAAACTTTCATGTTGGCAAACCAGAGAGTTATTAACAAAACTCTGGCATATGTTACTGAATTATAGTACTTGTGTGTATGCAACTTAACTGGCAAGAATTTACCCTTTGCTCTCATATCAACTACTATCTGAAGAAAGACGACTCAATAGAGTATACAGCAATATATATATATATATATATATATATATATATTGTATCTTATCTTATGTTGGCAGGAGAATATCCAGCATATCTGTGGTTGATGATGACTAAAAAACTTAAAAAAATATGGACACGAACATTCCAACCACCTTCATGGTAAGTAGGGTTCAGACCCTCTTGACCCAGGAGTTGCATTTACAAAAGACAAACAAAACTCATAATTTTCTAATTTCAATGATGTCTGATTGGTAGGATGCTTCCCCTTGTATGCCTGTCTCCTTCTTCTTCTTCTTCTTCTTCTTCTTCTTCCATTTCCACTGTGTTGCCCTCACACCTCACCGTCTCATTTTTGGTTACATGAATCTCTCTGCCTCTTCATCATGCAACCTAACAACTTGTTATCCTACCTACCATTACTCTAATTTATGTTCTTATCTGTTTCCTGTGACAGAGACAGGAGTATATGTATGCCATTTTGATCTTGTGTTTTCTTCTCTGATTCTGGATTTTGTTCTCTGCTATACATGTATACACACACTCCCATGGTCGCCCATGTTTTTACCAAATTATTAATCATCTGCTTCTTTCTTTGCCAATCCATTTGTATATGTTCAATGGATCTTCATACGCTCCATAGCTACAAAAATATTTATTCTGATTTGGTCTCAAAGAATAGATATGCCCTCTTTTTATATATTGTTTAACATGAAGTGTTTTTTTAGTGTGGTGCAATTTGTCTGTATGTAGCCGCACGTACGTTACGCTTTTGAAACTTGAAATGGTTTTATAGAAACAGAGGAAGGGACATAGAGATATTTGAATCACATGTGAATCCACCTCAAACTTCACATGACATAATGAGAATGGTTGATTATTCTTGGACACTAATAATATCACTCTTGAACACAAGTAATAACAAAATATAATAAAAAATATAAACACTGCTGGAGATTCATATCAATTAGGGGGGGTGGATTATTTATCCCACTTTTACAGACAAGATAATGGACACACACACATGAATGAATGAATGATGTCAAACTTCTTAAAGCCAAATTTGTTTTTTTAGTTTGCCAATATATATGCACACACTCTCACCGTCTAAAATCCATGTCTGTTATTGAATTGAAGAGTATGTCTTACTTTTCATCTTACATGTAACAAGAGAAAGTTAATTATTTAATTAACGAAGCCTAACTTGCTGTGATTCTATGCTTCAAAGTTTAGCCATTTAATCTTAGACCTCACACTCTAGGTTATAGTTCAGCACAATAAATTACTAGATTTTCTTTTTTTTTCCCTTTTTGAAAATATAAGGAGTAGCATGTTAAATGGCTCAAATTTAAAGGAGGGAGTAGGATGAGTCAAACTTAAAAATAGGTGTAATCAAATCAATATTATAAGGACTAAATAATTGATTTTTATCTGATAAAAAATAATAAAGAAAGGAGCAAATCATTTCATAGGTAATGTATGTGGGACAGATAATGTGTGTGTTTGGCAAAGCGATTGCAGAAGCAAAACGCACATTCAACAGTATTTTTCTGTAAAATGAGATAATCTCCTTCACATATTTATCTCGATCTGCGTAAAAGTACTTCTCTATGGCATTTTCAAATGGGCACAGCAATAATGCAGTAACAAATCCATAGATAATAATATGTTAGGCCTGAGATCTATTTTGATTTTAATGAGATTTTATTAGTACATAATGAGTAATGAATTAATGATACTCACATGTTAATTGGAGTGGTGAAAAGCAAATGAAAAGGTAGGCCTTTTTCAAGGGGACTTTGGAAAGATCAATCTTTCCTTTTCATGGTTTGTATACTTTTGGTGCATCCACAACCAAAAAAAAAAAAAGCTTTTCAGTTTTCAATTCAGCGAATGAGATACGTCCAACTTTTCTCCCTCCAAATTCAAATCCTTTTCAACTTTCGAGTTCAGAACTAAAGTCACATGCAGGACACATCCCAGTCCCCTGTTTTTCCATTATCCTCAATCAAAGCTTATGAAATGCACAAAAGACAATCGCCCTGTTTTCCCATTATCCTCAATCAAAGCTTATGAAATGCACAAAAGACAATCGCTCTGTTTTTAAGTTCTTTTTTTATTATGTAGTAGTCGTCAAACCAGAGGATCTGGATCCATCCAATTAAATATCATCAATTGAGAATAGTTAGATCGAGACCAAACTAGTTAATATCTTCAAATTTCATTAATTGAGATAGCTAAACAGAATAAGGAACGGTAAAAAGGATATCTAATGGGAAGAGAACTAGAGAAGTGACTTCAATTAAATGAAAAGTGAAGTATGATACAAAGAAGATAAGCTAAGCTAAGAAGTTACAAGAGAACCTGCGACGTCCGCTTATAGGGGGCCTTCGTTCTATTGAGTTACAAGGCTAAAAGCTAATTTCAAATTCCAGATGAACAAATCACAATGAAGCAGAAAAGTGCTCTTTGTTTTGGTTTCAAACTCTAAAGCCAGTGAGAAAACAGAGCATCATAAATCTCTGTGAACACTTCCACAATGATCTTGTGATGCTGGTATGAGTTGAGGGACAGGAAACACTGCAACAGATTCTCCAAATCCTTTGGAGAAAATATCTGTTTCTCCAGTATCATCTCCAACATCGATGTCCTGAAATCACTGTAGGGATCACTAGAATGTTTCACCACAGCGAAGCTGTCATTCACCTTCTCCTGTAATGGCAGAACATCCTTCTTAGAGCTGTTACGACGGCTTTCCTGCTTCCTCCGCAGAGAATGATGTCTCCGGCGAGACCGTGAGGAATCGGAGGAGGTGCTTTTAGAAGAGAAAAGAGTCTCTGTTTCGTCATCTTCGTCGTCGTCGTCGCTGCTATACCACCAATTCCCTCCAAAATCATCCGCGTCTTTAGCGCTGTAACTGAACGGGGTCGTCTCTTTGTGATTATTTTTCTTCTGGGCATTCTTCTTCTTCGTCTTCTTCATCGTCCTCTTCGTATCCTTCTTCTTTGTGGCTGATTCTTTCACTTTCTGAGCAAAGCCAAACTCGTTTTCGCTACCATTGAGGTCGTCACAAAAGGAATCAAAGCGTGGAGCGTGAAGAGATTCAGAGGATAGGAAGGATTTGGTTCTGGAGATGGAAGGAAAAGGACGAAGCCGAGGGGACATGGGTTCGATGAGATGTGAGGTGGGCGGAGAGAAGACGGCTTTTTCCATGACATCGGAGAAGTTTCGTGTCCTGCAAGACGCGAATGAGGATCCGAACATGCGAGAGACTCGTATTTTGAGTCTGTTCTCCATTACAGTGTGTGTGTGAGAGAGAGCACAGAGTATCACAGAAATATGGGATTTTGAAGAAGAAGAAGAAGAAGAAGAAAGGGTGTTGTGTTGTGTTCTGAGGGGAAACGGGGGAGATGAGAGATATATAGATAAATGAAATGCATGATGAGGGTGGAATCGAGGAAGACTCGTAAATTAACAATTATTAATATATTATTCAAATAAATAAATACTGTTTTGCTGTTGCTCGTCGGCTTCTTCGGCTTCAATTACCCGGTTGGATAATTAACAAGGCCTTTTTTTTGGGAGAGGGAAAAAGGAGGGCAACTTTTAAAATTAAGGCTATAAACTTTTAATAAATGAAGAATATTTGATAAACTGAAAAATACAATGCAAAATTGTTTCATATGCTCTAATGCTCTATGTTAGAATATTATTTGAAAAATTGAACAGGTATACATTCGAATTTCAGTCCCCTAAAGAAAAAGTATATTTTCGTCTTTTCAATAGGTTGGGATGGGATTAGAAAAGCTATTAACAAAACATGAAAAATAATTAATAGGAAGAGAAGTGAGATGTCAAAAGAATGAACGGGTAAATGTCATTATTGTGTTTGGCGTAGTGATTACCGAATGGTGAGGGCACAGCGTAGGTTTGGCCGGGAACATATGAAGTAGGTGGTAGGGGACCAGAATCCTAAACTACCCTTCCTTTTAATAAAGGAAATTTAGTTTTAAGTTTCAAATAAACAAGTTATTTAAGGAGCGGTTCCATGGAGGAAAATATTTAATGAGAAGTCTCACTTGACAACATAATGTCCTTGTATTGACAACATTATGTGCTGTGTTGACAACACCTAGTGTTGTCAATGGGACCTCTCATTAAATATTTTTATCCATGTATTCCTTAAATGACTTATTTATTTGAGACCTAAAGCTAAATTTCCCTTTTAATAATAACCTCAACAATAATAAAAAAATCTATTTGGAATTCACTCACAAGAAGAAAAATATGAAGGGATTTGGTATTTGCATAAGAGAAATAAGAAGGAATTTGGTATTTGAATGTAGGCATGCCCTACCTAATTGTAAGCACAGAAAATAAGTTTGGCCAGATCAATTTGAGATTCAGTGTGAAAACCTACACACAGATATACTTCAACAGAAGGATCAAAAGGAAGATATTAAGGAGATATATGTATGCTTCTCAACATGTCATATCCTTTTTCTACATCTCTTAGATTTTGGGTTGAACGGTTAGATTTGTAAATCAATCGTCTAATCCCCATATTTAAGAGGCAATTAGATGGGATGGATGTGTGATGACATATGAAGACCACTTATTTAGTTAAGATTTATCCCACATGATGCACACTTTTTTGGGGCAGTATGAAATGCAATCTTTCCACCCATTTAACTCTCTAATTCACTCAAACTCTACTATATTTCAACAAGTTTATCAATATAATTTCTCTTAATCATCTTGCATTAAAGGCAGCTGATATAATTTCTTTTTATCACCATTGGTTACCCAAAATCTCTTTTTAATTTATCATTGTACTAAAATTTGCTCAAACAGTAATTGATAAACACATAAACAACTAGCTGTTACCCTCTTTCTCTTGAAAGTATATATTTTTTAGTTAAACCTCAAAGATATATTTACATGGACATTGAATTTAAATTCAAATATTTCAAACAAATATTTTGCTCACTTTCTATGTCTTTTAAGAAAGAAGCATGTACATTTACTTTGGTACATATACACAGACAAGAAGATGATTCCTAAATAACATGGGGACCATGATTTGTTGTGTAGTATTGATTTAGTGCTGAGAATTGGGACGTACTACACACACACACACATATAGTATATAATACGGTTTTTTTTTTGCCAGAGTAATACGGCTGATTTATCTTTCTTTATTTATTTACTATTATTTATGTATGCAGGTACTATGTATGCTAAAGTTAAAAGTGGGCTTTCAATAATTGGGTTTCTCTCTCCTCTCAAGGTGATAGTAAGAACAAAATAGTTTCTTAATATAAATTGGAGGCCCATATGATTGAAGTTCCCCCATTTTCACGCAATTCATTCCTTCCTTTTGCAATTAGTACTTACAGTCACTTTCATATTTGAAGACAAATCTGTTTGCATATTTGAAATTATTGGCTGTGCCTACAACCTTCTTTTCAAACTATCAGTACCTTTATTTATTAATACAATCTATAAATTTTAATATAATACAAAAATTTGAAGACAACCGCCAGAGGCGGATCTAGAAAAT
>JANTPZ010093385.1:0-11302 GCA_025593235.1 Vachellia pachyceras | reverse complement strand
TTTTTTTTTGAAAGATTTAAAAAATTAAACGCATTAATTAAAAATATTTATAGTTATCATTGTTTACCAAACTAATTTAACTAACTATACTCATACATATAATTAAATAAATAATATTAAGTAGTATATTTAATTTATTTAATCTCTAAAAAATGAGTTATCTCTTATATTAGTACATAAGGTTGTATATCACATATCACTCATTTTCATTTCCATTTTCCTCCCTCGTTTTTCAATGCTGATTAAAGTACACTGTGCATGCCTGTTTGAATTGACGATGAAAGCTACTTTTCAATATAATTAATAATTTATAAAGTAAGTATATAAAAGAAATTTTATCTGAATTTGTATGAATGTGATTTTATAATACTTATCATTTTCAGGCAAAGAAAACAATTGATTTGATTTTTTTTATACGAACAATTGATTTGATGTTACAATCCATATATTATAAGCAGACCACGTAGTCCTTCGTCTAGCTTGCTTTTTTGTCGAGTGTGTCTCGACACAAGTGAACTCTTCTAAATTTTTTACGTTACATTGTAAATATAATTTGAGTGTTGAAATTGCTGGATATAAAATAAGATTGGAATATTGAAAGTATAAATAGTATCAGAGTGATCAATACTAACTATTTCTAGCTATAATATATCTATAGCCTCCATTCCTACTTATTTCGTAAGTAATTCCTTGCTATAAGCAAAGTTTAGGGTATTTTAAGTTAAAAAAACTATTAAGAAGGAAGGATAAACTTTTGATGGAACTCAATTAACAGTGCAGAGATACCCATTCCTTCGTTGAAGCAAATAATATTATTTTAATAACTCAGGAAGCAATAATTAATGAAGTGTATTATAAGTAGGTCAGAACTCAGAAGTCGTATTTGTTTCTGTACCTCTAGTGCAGATGCTGTTGTTGGAGGTACGAAAATAGCTAAGTATGGTCATATGTATATATTGGCAAAAAAAAAAGGATCATATATATATATATGTATGTATACGTGTGTATGCATATAAACAGAGGAAACCCCACTGCAGGAGACCCTCTCTTACACACGCACAAACCCTAAACAACCAACCCAGTGAAGCTGATCATTTCAGTTCAATTCTTTGACCAATAATAAGAAGAAAGTCAGTGCCTTTTTCTGGTTTGTGCTATACCCTTTTTGTCACTCAAGTCACTCACAAGAGTCTCACGTACATGTCTTCACCAAAAACAAACGCCATGCCCATTACCTGCTCATCAATAGTAAATACCATTACACGACCTATCTTTTACACTCGGACCAACACACTATATACATCAGATATGTGTGTGTTGTTCCTGCTCAAAAGTGAGAAAAAAATGGCATAATAATTCTTTAGATTAAGTAATCATTTTGTTATGGGAAAATGATAAAAAAAGACTTTGGAAAATGCAAAATTTCAAATTAGTTATTCACCATAAGATAAGCTGTGAATTGCTTATCAGTAATTGTTAATACTTTATTAAAAATGATAAAAAATTGATTTGAAATTTTACAATTTTCAGAATTTTTTTATCATTTTCCCTTTTGATATTATATGATTCATGACCTTTTCTTCATAGAATAGTAGTAGTAGTTCAGAATACTACTCATAAGATATATATGATGTTCCGGCAGAATCATTTTACATAATGGTCTCGTTTGGGAAAGAGGTAGAGAAATACTTTTACGCAAGTCAAGATAAATATATGGAGGGGATTATCTCATTTTGCGGAAAAACACTGTTGAACACGCTTTTGGTCGTGCTTAACTCTTTGCCAAACAAGCCCAATATGTCCATTTGGGAACACGGTAGAGAAGTACTTTTACGTAAGTCGAGGTGAAGAAGATTATCTCGTTTTACAAAAAAACACTGTTAAATATATATTTGACTTTTGAAAACACTCCGCCAAACACATCCAATAAGCAGATAGAGATGTGGAAAAAAAGAGGAAATGAGTGTGAAAAGAAGAAAAATATATATACTTCATGTAAAGAGTCTCATTAACTGTTTGGATCACAGTCTTTTTATATATAAACCGTACGAGTCCATGGTTAAGTAGTATGATTTGATAGATTTAGCGATATAGCTTTTTGGATGTGACGAGAGTCTAGGGGAAAGCTGCAAAACTATCAACTCAAGATGATGTTATATGTACAGAAGAAAGCAACATACAGATCATAGATTAGTTCATCAAGTACTGATGTAAAAACAAAAAAATCAGAAAATGCATGGCTAAAATCATGAATCAGCCTTTTTTTTGGGTCAGAGAGCACAAAAAAATCCTGATGACTCGTCATCTTCTGATAATGCACAGTCACACAAATGTTAATCTGGTCCCCTCATCGGTAGTACTCTCTCATCAGCTTCAATGGCTGTATTTGTGAGAGCATATTTATATATTTATATAATGGCAAATCTTCTCACGCCTCTTCATTGATACGTCTTATTCTTTAACCGTAATAAGCGTGTTTGAAAATGGATACTACTTAATGAACGACACACATCAACCATTAACTTGTCTGTATATTTATAGCTTCTCTCTAAATCTTTAACTTTTATTTATCACGTGAAAGCTCTTTGTGCTTTCTATAATTCAATTAAAATCTTGAGCTTTACTTTAAATGCTCCTGGTTTGATTTCCTTCTTTTGCATTGATGCGCTTTCTTCCATTGTGTCATGAAACTCTGCAGAGAAATATTTACTCCACTTGAAATGATAATTTAATGTAATGTACCGCACATATCAGTATCACAGCAGCAATTATAATGTTTTAAATTATTTTTTAAAGTTTGCAATAATGAACAAAAGCATTCTCTCCAATACAAACTCCTAATATATATATTTACTTCATTATCCAGGTCTGTCACATCTTGGTCCCATTTCTGATTCTTTTTTTTTTTTTCAATACCCAGACCAAACCCTCACATCAGACCTTTTATACATTCTTCATCTTTATCTCTCTTATCATCATTCTCCTCCCACATCAGGCATATTGGCATCAAACTACTTCAATAAGTCCTATATATATACCCTTAACTTCTCCAATATGTGTGTGTGTTGTATGGTCATCTTGAATTTAAATATTGCTTTTTGATTCCATAAACACAGTTCAAATGCATTCCAAGGAAAAATACGGCCTCATTAACTCAGTCTCCTCTTACAGCAACAGGTCCTTGAAACATGTAAGATCATGTCTAGCAATATATAATGTAGTGTACTAATTTAACGTTCTAAAACAAGCTACAGAATATAAAGACACATGATGCAACCCCATCATCATTATACAGAGAGAGAGACATGGATAGTTAGTTCTTCAATGGAAGGAACTCAAAGAACTGATGATGGCTTGGGGTCAAGTTCGTGGAATCCATGGCGGACACTGATATGATCTCTGTCTCTTTCTGATTGATGTTTTTATTGCAGCCATCTCCTGATCCACCACTCCCTAGCGGGAAAAGTTGAAGGGTTTGATCAGATTGCAAATGGTTGTTATGATGGTCATCTTCCCTGAAGATCCCTCCAATATTACTGTTTGAGTGGATAACACCATTTCCAGTGTGGTGAGGAGAGATGAAAAAGCTGATATCACAAAAATTGTTCTTTACGAGCTTTATTGTTGGGTCCATTTCTAATGTGGCTGTGTTGGTAGCAATAATGCTAGTAGTTGTAGAGGGAACAGTGGTAGCAGCGGCAGCTGTAGCTGGGGGAGGAGGGGGAGGACAAGAAGAAGAAGATGGCTGTAACGTGTGCCACGTGGCATTCCTTTCCATAAAGTTCCTTCTTTGTTGTTGTTGTAATTCTCCCTCATGGAATTGAGCCCATCCATCATCTGTTCTACTCCACTCTGCAACTGCTGCAGCAGCAGCAACAGCAGCTGCTTTTGCTGCTCTTTGTTGTATTGAGAGAGATTCCTGAAAATTTTCAATTGAAGAAGACATACAAACACATGGGAAACCTCAGCGTGTAATTTTTTTTGAAAAAAACAAAGGAAAAAAAGGCTAAAGCTTTGGAATTGGCACAAATTTCAATTGGTCACTCCAAGTTGCTATTCAAACAAAAGTACATATATGTATACATATGTATAGTTGGTCTATGTGTGTGAGGAAGAGATGAGAAGTCAAATTAGGGTCCTCAATTCCATAGAATATTATTATACGGGTGGGAAAAAAAGAGTTAACAAGGGACCTAAAAGACATGAATGAGCAAAAGCACAAGCCCCAAAACCCTAGAGGCTAAGTTTTGCATAACAGCAGCCCCGACAGAAAGGAAGGAATGCAGCCTTTTAGGCCCTTTTCATTTCCCAACAAACAAAGCTTTTGTTGTTGGGAGGAAGGGGGTCCTTTTTTGCCCTAGCTAGCTAGAGACTTGCGGGTACTGCCATATCTTTTTCTATAATATTCCAACAATCAAGAGTCGTTTATCTCTAGTAATCATATGCAAATAATCACTGCTTAATGCGGAACTTAATCAACTTTTTGAGGATTAAAAAGGGATTTTCTTCATCATGTTTGACAAAAGATAAAGGTTTTTTGGTCTCTTCTATGTATCTGTGTCTATGACGAATGGACAAAGACAAGAGAGGATTAAAAAAGGAAAAAAAAAAATGGACCTCTGCAAGAGGGACACTGCAGTTTATAGAGGGTGCCCAGTTGTTCTTGCTAGTCTGTTCAACTTCAAACCCTGTCCTACTCGCGCCTGTAGACAAAAAGAATGCAACTTCAGATCTTAAAGCAACAATTGGCATCAAAACAAATGGGAAAAGGGAATAATACAAAAGCAACGCATAATTTACAGATATCTAAAATACAAAAAATGCCAATGCACAAGCCATGCGTAGTGAGATAAAGCATCATAAACCTCTCTTTCATTTCTTTCCCGCTTTCTTTCTCTTCTTTTGTGTCTTTTTTTGAATCAATTGACAATCACGGGCTAATTATGGTATATGGGTTTTTTTACCTAAGTCTTTCTTTTCAAGAGGGATATCAAGATCGTAGGAGTGCTCCTCCACTGTTGCATCAGCAGCTGATTCCACTTGACGGCGACGTTTCTGCCTCTCCCTGGCCTTGTGATTCTGAAACCAATAGAACACATTCTTCCCTTCAATTTTCCCAAACCGACGAAGCTGTGCTGTGATATGTTGAATTTGTTCAGCAGATGGCGTTCTTGTCCCTCTCCGATACAACTCCTCAAGAGCTCTCAGCTGTTCTGGTGTAGGATTCCACCTTGTGCTCACCACAACTGGTGGACTATTGTTGAACTCTCTCTTGCTTTGATCTCCCACTGATGCTATAATAATAAAAACACCAACCTTTTCACTTAAGAGATATACCAAGAGAGAAAGAAGACCAAGAAGTGAATAAAGAGTGACATAAACAAGAAGTGAAATAAAGAGTGACATGATGAGGAAAAAGGTATATAACTGATCAGCTTACCCAGATTGTGACACTGTGAGAAGAAATCCGTAGCATGATGTGCTGCTATAGGTGAAGCCAGTGGCCTTGGAACTAAAGGCCTAAGCTTCCTTCCATTGAAGGCATGATCAGGCATGTTGAACTCACTCCCTTCATTATAACCCACCATCCACATCTTGATATCTATGCACTATAAAAACAAAGCTAGCTAGGGTTTGGTTGATATCAAAGAAGCTGGGATATTATAAAGAACAGCAAATAATATAGCTGATACTAATGAAAGGAGATTACTTGTGAAGTCGGAGTGGATTTAGCAAAATCCCAGTTTCTGATGTTCTCTTGGCTTGTTAGGGTTAAAGGGGAAAGGAAATGGAGGCAGCAGAAGGAGAGAAGGGTGAGGGAAGTTGAAAAAGATGGAGGCATGCAACAAAGCAGGTTTTGCATTGGGAAGGCTCAGGAAATGGTAATCGCTAGTTGGTTGAATGAAAAAGTAGACAAGGCCTATATATATACCGAAAATTGATGCTGATAAAGCAAAACCCCTTGTTTGAGAAAACGAGTTGGTTGAGCTGAAATTGTGAGGTATTTTGTGTCTCAGACACATTCAGAGATGGGGATTGATCACTTTAGAATATGGAATAGAGAGAGATGGTGCTGGGTTAATATGGGACAAAGTGAAACGGACTTGAGGTTGACTAGCCTAGTTATAGAGAGAGAGAGAAGAGCATACGGAATTGAGGAGAAAGGGTAGAGAGAGAGAGAGGAAGCGTGGAATTCTGGGAGGTTTTTGGGAGTAGAGAAATGAAAAACGACGTGACGATGATGAGGCTTATCATGAGGCTCATCACATCTCTTTCTCTCATTTATTGGTCTCTCCATGTCTCGTGCCTTTCACACTAATTCTCAATCCGAACTGCCCCTCTCCCCCCCCCCCACGCACCTCCTGCTCCCTCGTTACCCTTTTCCTTGTCTGTTATCCTGTCCTTCCTTACATTCTCCCTCCTCTTTCTGCACATCTCTTCTGTACTCTCTTCCTTCCTTCCTTCCTTCTCAACACACACACATCTGTGTCTAATACAAATACAAATATTTTATAGATTAGTTATAGCATTGATTACTGCTTGGTTTAACCTGTAAGAAGATTATATAAACTTAATTAGCTAGTGTTGTTCAGCTTCACAATACTTGTAAGAACCATAGCCGAATTGATCTTGATTAGTCTAGTTGAAGTAGAGCGAACCCAAAAGATTACCGAATTTACATGTCCTGCTCATTTTTTCAACGCTTTCGAGGTGATATTGAGCGCAAAAAAAAACTTTTAGATCCCCACAACTCCTCCGTAAATGCTCAGAAGTAAAAAATAACACTTAATCCTATTATATTGTAGTGGGTATGAATATGTATGTATCCACACAAAAAAAAATCAGAATGCAAATAAAAATGTACATACAGCAAAAGTTAGGGGATGGATAACTTGTTTGAATGTGGTATGGACCAGGGAGAGCAGGAGGAGGGGGCTAAGGAGTGGAATATATAGATAAAGTGCTGTGTTGTCTGTGACTGTGCCTCTCTCACAGTATTGCATTACTGTGGTGATTGCTTTGCCTCACAGATATAATCCTTTGGTCATTATGATGGAATGACTCAATTCTCGAGCTGGCTGGTGGATGGTGATACCCACACACACAGAGAGAGGGAATTTGAAAGCCATAATTGTTTAATTATTATATATATGTATAGGTTCTTGGGGGTTGGCACTTTGAAGGAAGGGGGCCTACTTGCTTTCTTCTGCAAGAATTCTGAGCTCTGATCCCACTGTTTTGTATGTTTGTTATTTATTGTCGTTTGCATGCAAATATCTATATTATATGTAATGGGAGAGAAACAGTAACATGCAAATTTCATATGACCATATATACTATTACTGTGCATTTCACCATTAATGACCACTATTGCTATTGCTTTTTTGCCCACATCAAATTAAAGTTCAAATTAAAACAAACCAACCCCTATATCTAATCTCATCTGTTCTCTTGTCGTCTCTTTGGGTCCGCAAACCGAGAGAACCATTCATGTAATGTATGTAAAATTCTCTGTTACCATATAGTTAAAATGCAGGAAATTAAAGCCTATCACGACCGTTGAGACATACACTTTCTGCTTCCTCCTGAAATTTGAATTTAAGGTTTGTTTTCAGCTCTGTTTAAATTCTTTCTTGAAATTTGGTCGTAATTAAGCATGGCAGGTTATTATTATGCCATGAAATTAGAAGCGAGCGAGCATTTCAGTGGTGGGTGCCTGGGTGGGTTTAGGGAAGCCATATTAATTATTACTGGCTGGTAAGAGTAATTGAAGAACAGATCCATATGATGGTTAATTGGAACACACGCCCACAAGGGTTCAAAAGACTTCAGTTTCATCACTATTAGAAGCATACAGCAATCAGTGATATAATCAATTTGGCACTTGCATGATAAAGCAGTTGTAGTTAGCACTTAAACAGCAGGAGAGAAAACTTGTAGCTAATCTTACACAGTGAAGTCACAAAGGAATGTCCTCATTTGGTTATATTTATACGACCCGGAGTGAATGTTTTATTTGGTTTTATTTATAAGTACAATTTTTTTATGTAAAAGTACAATTTTACCTTTAATCTATTATGTGTTAACTTTGTTCTCATATGTTATAATGGATATTAAATAGAGGTAAAATTGAAAAGTTGTTGAATTTTAAAACATATTAAGGGCTTGTTTGGAAGCCCAGTTTGGAAACCTAGGTTTCAAAACCTAGGTTTTCTCTTTCATACTCTCTTTTTACTACTGTTTTTCTCTTTTCTCTTTCTTACTTTTTCTCTCTTTCTCTTTCTTACTTTCCTCTTTCCTACCCACTCTTTCTTACTTTTTTGCCTCGGAATCCGTAAAAGCTATAACTTTCCAAATATAAATCATTTTTCAAAACCTAGGCTTTACCTTGGAATCTGTTAAACCTAGGTTTCAAACCTGGTTTCCAAACAAGCCCTAATAAGATTTAGTGTTTTCCTGTGTATATGTGAAATATGATGGAAGTAACTTATATATAGGATATTAGGAGTAATTACTAAAATATCCTAATAATAAGTGATTAGTATAAACTATGGTCATTCTTTAGGCTGGAATTCGCCATTACATTCTGTTGAATTGTAGCGGTACTTTTTGGTATCCACATCCATTTTTTGTTGAATAGTAATAGTAATTCTCCAAAAAAAAAACCTTTTTTATAAGCGTATATATCCTTTTATTGAAGCTGACTGCTTGAAGCATTGTCAATGAATTCAAACCTCCGTTTCGTGTTACAGGAATTACCTCCTTTTCTGTATATATACCAATGAAAAAAAAACTTATATCTGATCTCGATAGGCAGCGATAAGGAAGATCAAAGCTTTATTCTTCAAAGGATTAATCCGGTGTGGGCTAAGTGTGGTTTTGTTTTTGGAAGAAAACAATGAAGCTTTTGGATCTGGAATGTGGAAATAAACTCATTGAACTAGACCAGTGAATCCACTTGGAATATTTTTGGGATTTACTATTTCAACTTTTGCAGTTTAGGGATTTTTGCAGCACAAGAATCACTGGGGGATCCAAGCCTTTAAAATGAAAAACTTTGCTTCATTTGTTTTAATGTATTTGATTCTATTAAATATTTTATAGGTAAAGACGTTCAGTTTTCTTTTTTTATATATTTTTTAAAAAATAATATTACATTCAATTTTTAATATAAGTGCCAATTGATTTTTTTGGCTAAACTAAAAAAGTTAAATAAATAACTAAATAATATATTCTAGAATATTTATATATAATTATATTATATATCAATTTATAAGTAAGGTAAATTATTTTAATGAAAAATAATAAATGTATCTATTAATTAACTTCTTTAATTTTTTTTAAAAAAAGTCATCAACCTTTGAAATTAAGAGTGCTGTAAAAGACATTGACAATGCACCGATTCAAAGTTGCCGGAAAATATAATGAATGGAATATGGAATCTCAGCGTGCTGAAATGTGATTCTGTGAATGATCCTTTCGATTAAAACAATTATCAAAAGTGTTTATAAGCATTTATAATTACGTTCAACAATATTTTTTTATAAAACGAAACAATCTTCTCTATATATTTATCTCGATTTATATAAAAGTACTTATAAATACTTTTCTATCGTATTGCGAAAGGGATAGTAAATGATCGAACGTCATATTATTGATTCTTCCACCAATTCATACGGTGCGTTTTAGGAAATGAGTTTTTTCTGCTCAGAGATGCGCTGAGCAGGTAACGAGGGCTCAGCTATCTCTCCCCAGCTTCTCTGCCTTGTGACGACTCTGCTTGGAAAAAAAATTTCAACTTTTTTCCTCATGCTGCCTCCTCGACCTCAACACTTTGATTGCCATCGATGTGCAGAATATATAGATTCCTCAACAAGTTCATTTTTGCTCCTTCTACTCTTGGCGTTGTTCAGCCCATTCTCTATCGTAAGCCTTTCTTCAAAGGTGTGCATTCCCTTCATCACGACTACAGACACAACAGGCCCTTTAATCCATTTGCCTGGAAGAATTCCAACTCCATGAAACCGGTCAAGAAGGGGGTCACTGATCCGAAAGTGTATACGAGGGATATCGTTTGGAAAATATACAGAATTCTTAAGTATTCGACCTGGGATTCTGCTCGAGAAGAGCTCGAGAAGCTTCCCATAAGATGGGATTCTTTCACAGTCAATCAAGTCCTGAAAACCCACCCACCTATGGAGAAAGCATGGTTGTTTTTCAACTGGGCTTCTCGGCTAAGAGGATTTAAGCATGATCAGTATACTTATACAACAATGTTGGATATTTTTGGAGAAGCTGGGAGAATTTCGTCCATGAAATATGTTTTCCAGCTGATGCAAGAGAAGGGGATAAAGATTGATTCTGTTACTTATACTTCGCTTATGCATTGGCTATCGAATTCAGGAAATACTGATGAGGCAATCAAAGTTTGGGAAGAAATGATATCTCAGGGGTGTAGCCCTACTGTTGTTTCTTATACTGCATACATGAAGATTCTATTCAATCATGACAGAGTAAAGGAGGCTACTGATGTCTTCAAGGAGATGCTTCAGTCTGAATGCGCTCCAAATTGTTACACCTACACAATCTTGATGGAGCATCTCATTAAGTCAGGTATGTCTGATGCCTTCTAGCTGTTTGTTATGTGGTCTGCATTAGTGGGCATTCAGTGTTATTCCCT
This sequence comes from Vachellia pachyceras, assembly GCA_025593235.1. NCBI lineage: Eukaryota > Viridiplantae > Streptophyta > Magnoliopsida > Fabales > Fabaceae > Vachellia > Vachellia pachyceras. The sequence continues at coordinate 621 of JANTPZ010093385.1, read as the reverse complement.
GCTAATTAAGGAATTTTTAATTAGTATGGTAGAGAGTCAGGTGTATCTTTCCTGGAGTTGAGGTTCCAAATTATCGACACGGATAAAGCCATTAAGGTTTGCTGCAAGTTGTTATTTAATTTAAGCTTTGGCTACCATCATTTCATTCCTGAACGAAGTTGAACCTCATCTGTACTTGTCATGATGTTTTTGTCTAGATTTCCATTTAAGGATTAGGTTGCTTTTAGAAAGCTGATTCTGTCTCTGAAAAACCTTAAAAATAATATATTTATTATGCCCAAGTCATTTGCAATATTAAGACTTGAATAGCTCAACAGATCTTGATTGCTTCTATGTTAAGCAGTTTTCATGCCAAGAAAATTGGAGATCTCGGGTTCCTAAGTGTTATTGGCCACTCAGTTCCCCTCTTTCATTAACAGTGATGGTTGAGGTGAGGATAATTGTTCTTATTTTTTTCTGTGTTTCAGAAAAATTTGAAGAAGCCCTTGAGATTTTTGAGCAGATGCAAGAGGCTGGGGTGCAACCTGATAAAGCTGCATGTAATATATTGATTGAGAATTGTTCTAAAGTTGGCGGGACTACAGCCATAAACCGAATTCTTCATTATATGAAGGAAAACCG
>JANTPZ010093384.1:0-10693 GCA_025593235.1 Vachellia pachyceras | reverse complement strand
ATTGCTAACCATGTCACGAGCTTTTGTGACCTTGCTTGAGATCTTCTCTTGCAACGAAGCTCTTATCTTCTTCTCGTTAAACTCGTCGGTGCAGGTGGTATAGTCTGTAATGGCGGCGCTCATCCACGTCTTTATGTTACTCCAATCGAACGCCTTATCGTGGTCGGTGCCGTTCAAGTCCTTCACGGACATGGCCGATTGCTTGACTCTATAGAGGCAATCATAAACGTTCTCAAGACAGTCTTTGAAAACTAGGGTTTCATTGCGAGTGAGCCCTTTAACAGTCGAAAGAGATTTGAGAGCATAACACGACTTGCTGGTTTCTCTCAGAGCTATGTAAATGGAGGATCTGGTGAGAATAAGAGGGCTTGTTTTGATAACAGGTGCATAAGGAGAGAGAAACTTGTAGCAATTTGTAGGGGCTGTGGTGTAATTACAGTATCCTTTAATGAAAGTCTTGTAGGTTTCCAAGGTTTTGGTGGGGATGGAGGAAGAAGATGATAATGATGAAGCAGCAATGGCTATGTGGAAGCTTGAGATGATTAATGAAAAGGCAATAAGTAGGATTGAAAAGGTAGTGTTGAGATATGAAGCCATGATTGGTTGTTTGTTTCTTTTCTCTATATTTTTGCTTCGATATGGGCGATGAATTAAATGGCCCTTTATATAGGCAAATTCTGCACATGGAGTTTGAAATTTGTAGCAAGTTTGAAATTTTGTTAAATCCTTATTATGTTACTCAATTTATAATTTAATTGTTAGTTTAAAAAAATTTACAATTGAAACGTCTAGTTTGAATTATTGTTATCATAGTCTTGATCTCGTTTTATTTCTTATATACATATATACATATATATATATATATATCTTCTTTGTTGACATAAATTATCTATATATTTAGAATATCAGGATGATACCAAGTTAATATGATATTTTCGAAATTTGGTTACTAAATAAGTAAGAAATAATTTAAAATTTCTAGCTTATTGACGATAGACCAAATAATTAAGACAAGTTGATTATTTTTTTTAAGATTGCAAATATAACTGTCCTTTTTTAGGCCAGAAAACACCGTTGACTTGTTTCAAAATATTTCTTTTTTTTGTTAATTTAAAAAATCTCTTTTAAATAACAAAACTTCTAACTTATAACAGTTTCTGATACTTTTTTTACATATGCATGGCTTGAAAGATAATACCATGGACTTACTACTACAAAAGTTACTTTTTACGCCCTATTTTAACCCAATAGACACCCTTTCTTGGGGGGCGTAAATGTGAGGGGAGTAGAAAGTTAGGGACTAGGGCGCCCTATTTGGGGAGGGCGCCGTAAGTCTGACATACGGCGCCCTTTTTAAATACGGCGCCCTTTTTCTTAATATAGGGCGCCGTAGGTCCAACCTACATCGCCCACTAACTCTATATAGGGCGTTATATGTTTTTTTTAAAATTCAATTCTATTTTGTTAACCCCACCTGATTCAACTTACAGTTAAATTTTATACACCAGATCAATTCTAGACATAATAAACACCTAGCAGGGTTAAACGTGTATATCTACCTAAGCCAAGTCCTTCTTATTGCATCGAAACACAGAAGTCATTGTCATTAACTGTGTGGTAGAGTAACACAATTCATATATCTAATTCACCCTATACAAGTTGACATGAAGAGTTGAAACTATATATATTCACCTTGAAGTAATAAGCATTATGTACAAATTAAGAAGGCGTTTGGCCAACAAATCTCGTATCAAATCAATGTCATCAGCCTTGTAAGCATCGTCATTATCAAAAACCTACAAATTGAAAAAACAATTATTAACGCAATGTTAATTTATCAAAGTAAACAATTAACTCATCGATATTTGATAGATTACATATTACCTCTTCCAAATCTCTAGTCAATTTGCTCAGAATGATACTATACATGTAACTAATGACATAATACCCGTACTCAGTATTACCTGCTTATCGAGAGCACTAAAGATAAAAAACATATTGTCAAAAAATATAAAGGGATAAAATGACTTTCAATGAAAGAACTTAAAGTCAAAGTACTTACTTTTGGATAAAACCACTGTGTGCTGTTATTTCTATTGTCACGTTTACCGCCCATTATTCGGTATGTCTTGAGTGCGTTGCGATTGAATTGACAATAGTTACATATGAAAAAACATGTTTAAACATCGTTAAAAGCGATAAATTAGAAATACAAAAACTTACGTATTAATAACGTATTTTTGCTCTTTCCCTGCCTTTTTGCCAGGCAAAGGATCGAACCAATACACAGTATTCAGGATGGGGCAGACAACACAGAGACTCCAATGATGACTACAACAGCACATATACATGAAAATGAAGTTAGCAAAACAAGTTAATTATTACCAATTAGGCTAAACGTGTTAAAGGGATAACTATAATTCCAAACCTTTCAATTATTGGCGCTAGATAACACATCTTTGGATTAATGTCTGCTCGTATTGTGCTCCCAACGTAATGAACCCGATTTTCTACAGAATTGAAACTCTTGATTGTATTCACAGGACATAAAAATCCATACAATTTATCTCTAGAAAAGTCGACACAAATACTGTGCAAGGTCCTATTAAATAGTTCAATAATAAATTAAACATTGAATTATATAAACCGGAAAAAATGGCATCATCAACTGAAGATAGGAATATAAATAAATTACAAGATTGCACATTGAATCCATGCTATATCGAGGTCATCCAGAGATAGGAATTGTTTCACATCATCCTTGTCGATAACGAATTCATACGTTACACCACGGCCAACAATCCCATCAACCATCTGCATGGTCACGGATGTAAATTTTTTTTGTAGCTGCTGCAGCCGTGACAAGGATGGGAATTTTGTAGCTTCTTCTGGATCCTAGTAAAGTAGAGAATACAGATTATAAATATAATACCAAAAAAATTAAGATCATAAGGTGGCTACTACTGCGTGAGGTATTGTAGGTGTAGAAATGAGAATTTTCGGCCAAAGAATGAAGCAACCCTTGGCAGTATAAACCATACGTTTTTTATAAAAAAAGACCATATTATTTTTAATAGTCAACTTAAACCATACATTTTTTTTTTCAAACAATTCCTCCATTCTGCCGCAACTCGCCCTCAATATTCAAATGGCAGTACCACGCTTCAACCTTTTCTTTCTTATCATTATTAGCAAAAATAAAACTTGCACAACATATATCAAAATAAGAGAGCAAACTTCCTTATAAATCCATTTTCAAAATCCAAATTAAACCATTCCTGTGAAAAGGCCATGGATTCCGGCCAAAAGCTCCAGAAGACACACAAAGAAATATATATATATATAAGCAATGTTTCAAGCATATAAAAGCACATGTATAGAAATAAAAAAAAAATTGCCAGCCCACACGATTCCAGCACAAGGAACAACAAGAATAGAAACATAAAAGCACATGCATAGAAACCACCTTGGAGTCGACGACCGGTGACGAGCTGGAGAGGTCCGTGTGCGACGGCAAGCTCAGACAGGAAGCGAGCGACTTTTCACGAACAGCGTTCGGAGCGACTCGAGGACGGCATTCAGCACGGCGCGACAGCACTGGGACGGCGTTCGGCGATGGCGTGACGGCATTGGGACAGGCGTTCAGCTACCGGCGTGAGGGAGCTGGGGTCGGGGGACAAGGTGGGAGTGGGGTCGGGGGGCTTGGGGGACCAAAAGTGGGGACGGTGGACAGAATGAGAGGAGAAAATGAGAGAAGTGGGGACGGGTGGGGGCCTATTAATGGGACCCTTTGGCACCCTATCTTGATGATAGGGCGCCATAGGGTACCCTTTAGCGCCCTACCACCTGGAAGGGCGCCAAAGGGTGTGGGCCTATTAATGGGACTCTTTGGCGCCCTATCTTGATGATAGGGCGCCATAGGGTACCCTTTAGCGCCCTACCACCTGGAAGGGCGCCAAAGGGGCACCCTTTGGTGCCCCATCACCAAGATGGTGCCCCTTTGGCTCCCTACTCTAGAGAAGGGCGCCAAAGAGTGACCCTTTAGCGCCCTATATAGAATATAGGGCGCCAAAGGGTTCTTTAGGCGCCTTATACTGAATATAGGGCGTATAAAGTCCCGCCTACATTCATTAAAATTTTAAAAATGCCACCGCATTTATTTTTTACTCCATTTTTTAAAAAAAGGACGTGAATTTCAAGCGTCAAAACTATTATTTGTAGTACCACGGACTTATAGCTGCTATAAGTACGGATTAGTTTGATTCCTTAGTTAAATTATACATCTTCCGATTATTATTAAAGATAAATTCAACAATAACAAAATATAAGAGTAAAATTCTTCAATCAACCTTTTATTTTGCCTTAATCACATAGACACCCCTTTATTATGAAAACATACACTTCAATCCCCCACATTCTTCAATTCACCACGATCTATTTAATATTTGTATTACTAAAGTTAGACAAAGTGTAAGTAATTTGTATATTAAAAATGATAAAACTACAAGTGAGGTTTATCAGTTTATACAATAAATAATTTGATTTGAAGGTAGGTTCATATAATTTTTTCAAAATAAAATGAAGGTTTAGGTAATTTAGATTGAATAGAGAGGATGCTGATGTATTTTACTCAAAACATAATAAACTACATTATATCTGCCCCTTGGCTAATCCCCCGCATACTAATAACTTAATTTGAAAGTTGTAGTTAGAATTTGATTATCATCCTTCTATATTCCATGTGAACTCTGAAATTCCAGGCGCTTTGTGATTGAAATCTTCTATTTCTGATCTGTCACGTTTGAAGAGGGCAAGCGTTCACTTTTTCATTATTTTTTCCTGATTGAAGTTCTTTTGTTCCATTGGGAAGAAAAACAGATAAGGATTACTGAAATATAGAAAATTTAAAATAGTTTTTCGAAAGGGCTTAATTTTGATGAAGTCCTTAGTAATTAACTACATACTCTCTCCTATCTTTTTTTAAAGGTTAACAAAGTTTGAGAACTCATTTTCTCCAACGATGCACGTAAGCTAAGACAAAACCATTTCGAAATATGTAAAAACTATCTCGAAATCCATAAAAACAATTTCAAAATCTGTAAAACCATCTCGAAATCTATAAAATCACATCGGAAGTCGTAACTCCTTTCTCCCAAAGAAATTTTCTTTGGTCTTTCAAGTTTACTATCATTTTGGTTTTGGTCTATTAAGTTTAAAAATAGTGGTTTCTGTCCCTAAAGAGGTAAAATGATCCAAAATTTTATTGCAGCACAGGAATCATTGCTTCAAATAAAATGAAACTTTGGGCTTAGGACTAAAACCACTAGTTTTTAAATTTGAAGGATCCAAATCAGAATGGGAGTAAATTTGATAGACTAAATATTGTATTAGCCCCCTTTTTATCATAAAAAAAGTTTAAGTGAGTTGGAACCCGAAGGACCGAGTGGAGAAGTATAGAAATGAAGATTTTGCATATAACTTGACTGACCTAACTGAAATTAGTTCTCATTATTTTTGTTGTTATCATTTATTGAATAAGTAAAGTTGTTACTTGTTAAATTGTTATGTTCATTGATATTTAACACGTAAGAAATTTTATGACATAAGTTGTTGTCATTTGACAGGTTGAAGTTGTTATTTATTAAACTGCTATTGCAATTTAATTTTCTTGTATTTTACTCATATTTTAAATTAGGGATATTTAGGTCATTTTACTTTAAAATGAAATCCTAGACTAGTTCTTTAGGAATTCATGCTGGTTAGATCATTTTAGGTTTTGAATTGAGATTTGCATATTGAGAGCATTTTTATGTGTTTCTCCCCTTTTCCTTATATGTATAGGGAAAGAGAAAAGGATGGGGAGTGATTATTCAGGGGTTACATGCAATTGTAATTTTTTCACTAGAAGCGTATAATACAATTAAGTTTTGGTGTAAAAGTGAACATAATATTTTAAAAAATGTGCAAATTTAGCAACTTTAATAAATTGATCCAAACGTCTGTTATAACGCTATACGGAAGACAAATCAATCTCACATAAAAAAGAGACAAACATTTGGTTTAATTTAACGGAGTTGATAAATTATACTTTTTTAAAAGAATGTACGCTTGCTTGTATTAGCGTTGGAATAGCACATTTATGAAAGTTCAGAAAAAATCCCTCTCATATACTTACTTCATAAACCATAAATATATCACATTGAAAAAGTAAATTCTATCGCTAAGTCAAACGGGAACTAACTATATTCACTTTTGCACAATCTAAAACTTAATTGTGCGAAACGCAACTAGAGAAAAATTTCATCACTAAAATTGCATCTTAACCGGTTATTTATTAATGTTGAATACCATGTTTTTTTAAATATACAACCATTTAGGATAGGATATTATCTATATTGAGTTACATTCAAATATTATGACTTAATTAAAGGTAACTCTTCAATATGTATGTGTTTTTTTATTTCTTTTAACTCACAAAATAAAAGATCTTAATCTTATGAAAAATTGAGCCCTTTTGTTATCAATGTTACAAATTCAAATTTTGACTACTTATTTAAAAAAATTGTTCTCCTCCAAAAAAAATTTGAAAAGTGGCACTTTGAACGTTGAAAATGCCAATTTCAACATGCATGTCCACTTTCTGTAGAATTAATAGTAAGTTTAATGCTCATCTACCCAATCTGAAAAGTCGGCTTCTCATGTTAGCGCAGGAAGTTTGACATACAAGTTGCTAGAATATGAGCCCTTTCATATTCATCAATTATGCTTTTTATAATATATAATTAATTTAATCAAGTAGATAAAAAAAAGTTAGTTGAAATTAGTTAAAGATGATAAATAGAAAAAAAAAATGCAACTTTTTTTATTTAAAAAACAACATTTTTTATGAAGATCGAGTGAATGTGAAAAAAATATGAGCAAATAATTCATTAATGCAGTTAAACCAACAAGTAATTAATAGAGTAAAAATAAAAAATACTAATAAAAATATCAGACAGGCTATTAATCTCTCATATAAGTTATGAATTAGAACATGACATCATTTAAAAAAAGGAGAAATCATTATGAGGTTCTGATGGGAAAAAATGTAATTACTAAAAAGTTTCATTATAAATGAGCTGTAATGACAACTTCATATGAAGAAAATAATAATTAGTTCATGCCCAACACTCGCTATTTGAACATTGTGTGATAAGATTCTTTTCTTTAAACCAGATAGCCATTCTTAATAGAATAATCTCTTATGCCCAGAGGAAAGTATATAATAAGCTTTTGTGGTCTCCAATGCCATAAATGAACTGTATCTTATGTAAAGCGAGAATGATACATAAACCTTAATTATCTGCGTATATATAGCAGCAGCCACATGCACAGAACTAAGAACAAACACATCGATTAAGTACATGCTCTTATATCAGTTATATATATAGACACATATTTTTACAGTGAAATACTGCAGGAAGGGAAAGACTTTCAATTTTTCCTATTTCTCATATTTGAATCATTTCAAACGTAATCATGGACAGAAAAATAAACTTTCCCTATCTGTCATTATAATTTCACTCAATTTAATTTTCAGTTTCTTCCCCATGAGTCAATTATTGTTTTATTATCCAAAATATTATTTTTTTAACAAATTAGACACATTAAGCTCAAGATAATGCATTATTAGCTACAGTAATAAAATTCTTTTTTTTGGTGCCATAGCTACAGTAATAAAATTCAATGAAAGTAACAGAAATTTCAATGAAACTATATAAGCATCACAATTTCACAAGTATGCTCTCCCTTCAACTTTACTAGAGGATCCAAATTCTCATCTTACTTACGTACATTGGTCGCATTTAAACTGGATCCTCTACAACTTTAATCATAAGGGACGGGGAAAACACCAACCTACAAGTAATAGGTGAACATGTTGACGGGAGAGAATCCAAATCCGATTGCCTTATAAGTAATAATTGAAGTTGTTGATTGGAGAGATTCCAAATCCAAATGCCTTATAAGTGAACATGTTGACCAAAGAGGAACCAAATCTGATTGCCACACTAGTAATTGGTGAATTTGTTGATAACTGAGAGAGCGCTACTAACCATGTTTTCAGCTTTCGAGACACTTTTTGTGATCTTTTTCTGTAATGAAGCTCTAATGGTCATCTCATCAAACTCGTCGGTGCAGGTGTAGTAACTGGTAATGGCGGCACTCATCCACGTCTTTATGTTGTTCCACTCAAACGCCTCACCAGAGGTGTCGGTGCCGGTCAAGTCCTTGATGGTGACGGCCGATTGCTTAACCTCGTCGAGCGAGTCACCGATGTTCTCAAAACAATCCCCGATGACTAGGGTTTCGTTGCGAGTAAGGCCCTTGACTTTCGTCAACGATTTGAGCACATAATATGACTTGCTGGTTTCTTTCAGAGCAACATAAATGGAGGACTTGGTGAGAATAAAAGGGCTTGTTTTGATCACTGAGGCATAAGGAGAGAGATATTTGTAGCAATTTGTAGGGTATGTGGTGGAGCTACAGTACTCCTTAATGAAAGCTTTGTAGGTTTTTAGGGTCTTGGTAGAGTTGGAGGAGGAAGAAGATGAAGCAGCAATGGATGTGTGGGAGATTGAGATGATCAATGAAAAGGAAAGAAGGATTGAGAAGAAAGTTTTGTGGAGAGAACAAGGATTTGATGAAGCCATAATTATTTGTTTGATTTTTTCCCTAAATTTTATGCTCCGGAAATGGTCCTTTTTATAGGCAAACTTCTGCACATGGGATCTTGAAATTTGAAGCAAGTGCCAAAAAGAAAGGAAGAAAGAAATAAAGAAAAACAGATAAACAAAATGATGTTGGAAAAAATGATAAAGATTCTCATGCTTATTATTTTACTTAAATTTATTTCTTATAAAGTAAAAATATATAACTAAATTCCTCAACGCTTGAATGATTCATGTTATAGTCTCTATCGCTATCTTTTCTGTCAACATTTTTCCATACACACACACACACACACATTACTTATCATGCTCGATTATGTGAATTTTTTCATAAAAGATATATATATTTAGAATATCAACTAATTAATATGTAGATATTTATACTTATACCTGTAAAATTCAATAGAAAATTTTCAAAATTTGATGAGGTAGGAACTAAAGTTAATTAAAATTGTAAATTATAAGAACTCAGCTATATTAGTTTTTAAATTGACGAGGACTACTTAAAAATTGAACGGAATAATATGACGAAGCAATGCTAATTTCTGTCATACAAGGCACATGGAGATTTCTTAAAAAGCAATCTAAATGCTCCTAAAATGACTAAAAAATCAAATCCAGATTGTGTGATCATTAATTATTTTTGACTTTTAGGTTTCTGTGAACGTGATGGGTTGGCGATTGATTTCCCTTTCAATTTATTAAACTAGATAGTTGGAAGTAGAGCAATCTCATTTGCATCAAAATCATTTATTTATAATCATCAATATCAATATAACTAAAATCTATATAAAATATAAAATTTTATAATAGAAAAAATTGATCCACAAATCCTTATGGCTCGTTTGGTACGCATAATTCATTTTCATGGATATGGAAATAGATATGGAAATGGAAATGGATATAGAAATGCAGTTTAAAAGTATGTTTGGTATGTTATAGAAATGAGACATAGATTTTTACATAAAAACTTAAAAGCCCTTCAAAATTAAAAAAATCTTTTTTTTATTTTCTTGTAGATTTAAAATGAATTCCATGCATTTTTGTCCAATTCCACATCTTACCTCATGGAATTGATTTCCATGCATTTTAATTTGATTGAATTGGCTTCCACATGGAAGCCAATTCCATGGTACCAAACAAGCTCTATCATGGAAATGACTTCCATTTCCATATTTATCCACCCTAATTCCATGGTACCAAACAAGCCATTATATAGCTTACCTCAATTAAATCAGGTGCATATAGTTTATGCTGTTTCAATGAAGGAAATTTCATGAAGTCCATGAAATTTCATTAAGTAAAATAAATTATTTCAGTTACACTCAAGGATGAATGCTTAAGACAAACTAAATATATGGCTCAATTTAACAAAGTAAACTACAAGAACCTTATTCAATATTGAGGTAAATTATAAAGATTGATGGATTAATTTTATAATATGTGAATAGTATGTCTCATTTTAATGTAATAAAAATATGTATGTGTAATTTGTTTTACTTCATCAAAATTTCAATTGACTGTTTGACTTTATGATCCATGCTTCTTTATTCCAAAGGTGGAATTATATACATGAACCCTAACTAACTCTCCCTAACAAACCCTCTCTCTACCTGTAAACGAGTCTAACAATTAATAAAACAGACGTGTTGCACAAGTACAACTTTATGATGGCCAACATTCCAAACCTACTTTACTTAGAGAAAAGCATATTGGTGCCAAACTTAAATGTTTGAATCACTTTTTTTTTTGGGGGGGAAACGTTTGAATCATTTCTAGAAATTTTTTTCTATGAATTGGAATAATCTAATTCAAGAAAACCTGCTTTTTTTTAGTGTACTGAAATGATGGTCGAATTTTACATTTGGTGCCAAACTTATCCAAGCAACCTTTGCAAAGTACCATAAAATCATAAGTTTGGCAACATATACTAACTGTTTTGAAGCCAGTGCAGTATCGGGCACATACATATAAAGTTATTAACC